>JAJLTL010000076.1:0-54788 GCA_030568135.1 Vanderwaltozyma yarrowii
TTAATTCCGTAGGTAATGAGGACCCTCCGACCGAAGAATACTCATCACCTCAACAGTTAGTAACATATTTTTTATAAGCATGTTGATTGTTGTAACATAACAAATAAGAATAGCATATAAATAATTCTCAACCTTGTTGTATTGATACATTAACGTAACAAATTCAGTTTTATTTATAATGTTTAAAAGAAGTTTTCAATTAGTACCAACAGTTAGTAAATGTTTTAGATACAAGAGTACAGTTGCATATGATGCTGCTGTTGTTAGTTTAAAGAAAGATTTAAAGGGAGCAATGTTAGCTAAAGACGATGTTAAGAAGACTACTATTAGAAGTTTATTAAGTTCCATTAAAAATAGAGAGATTGACAACAAAGATAAAGATAATGATGAATTTATTTTGCATGACCTTTATTCTAAGTTGATTAATCAAAGAAAGGATTCAATAACAGAATTTGTGAAAAATGGTCGTAATGATTTAGTTGCTAAGGAACAAAGTGAGCTAGATATCATTAATTCTTATTTAAAAGAATTACCAGTAGCTTCTGTTGAGGAAACCAATGCAAAAGTATTGCAATTATTAACAGATTTAAAAGCTAAGGATGGTGATAATTTACAACTAAAGCAAATATTTAATAAAGTTGATTGGAATACTTTACCTATTGAATGGAAAACATCACAAAATATGATAAAAAGTAGTATTGTCAAACAGTTTAAGGAAATATTTTAAATAAATATTAAAAATATTTATAAATCTTAGCAATTTTACTTATTGTACATAGGAATCTTTCAAATAAATATTACTTGTAAATAGCATTAATATAATGATTTAATCAATATTTCATATCAATTTCATAATATATAATCAATAATTATCATGGAGCCACAAAATTGTAAATATTCATATTTTTGTTATCTTATAGCTGAAACATTCATATTTGTGTCTGAATTTAATTATTATGTGTATTAACTCTTGAATTTGTGGTAAATTCAATTACAATAAACACAATTATATAAATATACAAGTATAATAATATAATATGTATTTTTTAATTTATATAAAGTGTTTTTATAAAAAGTTTATTATTTATTATTAGGTGATTTAATAGTAACTAATTATTGTAATCGAAATTATCCTGCAAAAATTAATAAAAAGATGTTAAAACAATTAACTGAATTATCAATCGTGAGTCTGCTATTGACCAAAGTGATTGCCACTGAATATTATGTTACATTGAGTACAAATGAGAATGAATCTGAAGTAAATAATTTAGAATCAAAACCATTAGTAGTTCATATTGACAAAAGTTCAATGTCACCTGAAGTTTTAGAAAAGCTAGTCAATGTTCCAAATATTGTATTTGCTGATATACCAGGTTTACCACAATTTGTTAATCTAAGAGAATACACAAGTAATAATAAACAAGTTGAAGGTTTCCTTAATGAACTTATTCCTCAAGAAAATAATTATGATTTTAATAAATTGAAAAAAGATGAAAGATATTTAGAAATCGAGACTATTGTCAAAGATTTATTAGAAAATTTTGAACATTCGAACGAAAAAGATAAAGATAAAAAGAAAGAAGCTTACAATTCTAAAGAAACTACTGAAGTTAAAACTAAAGAAGTTCCTTTAACAAAAACTAAAAAAACATTTACAAGTAAACCTGCCGATTCACCAACTACTTCTCCATATGCTCCTCTAGTAACCGATTCAACTCCAGTAGTAGTACAAACTACAGAAAATATATATGCTACAACTGATTTGTTGAAACCAATTATTGATAATTCAACAACAATTTATGATACTGTCTTAGGTACCACTACAACATTCTATCCACCTACAGCCGCCGATTTTACTCCATTAGAAACAAAATCTAAGTTCGAGCCAACTAGTTCATTGTATAATAACTCAACCACAGTAACTGATTTACCAGCACATAATGGTACTGTCTCTAGAGTAAAATCAATTAAAAGTTCTAGATCTGTAACGTCAACTCCACAAGTATCCATCGGAATGAAAGCCAATGGTACAAATATCACAGGAGAAAACGAATTTGACAACGGTTCCAACTTCTTCATGGTTCCAACTACAATGTTTGTTGCTTTCCTACTTGCATTATTATTGATTTCACATCCATGATAGATGCTTGTTCAACCAAAGAAGTGCTCATTTTTATTACTCTACTTAGTTAATTTAGTAGCTTTATAAATTTAAATAATAAAAACAGATAACTACAGTAATTTTTTCTGCAAGAAAATAATATATATAACTAGTATTCAAATCAATGAACAATGATTGATACCTTGCTTGCTCAATACTGTTTCTTCAACGTTGACATCCAGTCTGTCACTTGTTAAGTACTGATACATTATAAGTCATAATACACGAATTGAAAGCTTATTTAATTATTTTGAAATAATATTCATTAAAGAATGATGAAACAATGTGTTAATATTTGAATGTTACATGTTATAAAATAGGAAAGTTAAATCAATCAATCATCATTTGCTATTATTATTGTAGTAACGTAACAGATTATTAAATATCGGAAAAAAATGGTAGCTGTATGTACCCGTTGATAGCCCTTTTTACAATGGTTTTTTTTTGAAACTTTCTATACCTTTTTTAAGGTATAGGGTGTTCTTTTGTTATTCTATCATAAAAAATACTAACATTTTTATGTATATACATGTACGATTGATGTATTGCTTTATATTGTAGACTGTGAAAAGAACTGTTCGTGTTAAGACAAAACAGCATATACTTACTGACCTCCCTCCAGTAGAGAATTTTCCAATGAGGAAATGGAGTATTGAAATTATGTTGGTAGATGCAGAAGGTAATGAAATCCCTGCAACGATTTTTGATAAAGTTGTTTATCGTTTACATCCTACATTCACAAACCCTAATCGTACTTTTACAGAACCACCATTTACTATTGAAGAACAAGGCTGGGGTGGGTTTTCATTAAATATTGGGTTATTCTTATTAGAGAAAGGAGGTGAAAGAAAAATAACACATGATTTAAATTTCTTACAAGATGAATATTCAACTGATCATGTCATTCAGGTTCCTCTAAATAAACCATTATTGACAGCAGAATTGGCAAAGAGCGGGTTAGTAGATGATACGGCTGCAATTGCAGCAACAAAGAGAAAGAATGAAGCTATTGTAAAATCTCCTGCTGCTAATGCTCCTACTGAACGTAAAGTTAAAAAAGCAAGAGGATCATCTACTCCAACAGTTAAAGGAGATGTTGATTTACAAAAATTAGCATTTGGATTAACAAAGTTGAAGGAAGATGATCTTGTTGCAATTGTCGAAATGGTGACTGATAATCGTACTCCAAGTATGGATGTCATCAATAATGTGGAAGATGGAGAATTAACTATTGATTTATTCAGTTTACCAGAAGGTCTACTAAAAAGTTTATGGGAATATGTTAATAAGAACACAGATTAAGCAGGCCTTTCAGTTCAAAAAAAAATAAAAAATTGTATTATATTAGTTATATAAACCGACACATAGACATATGTATTAATAATTGTTCTATATTGATGTAATAAATAAAAATTGTATCACTATTACTCGAATTCTAACGAAGAAATACATTGACATAGCTTTAAGCAGAGTTTTTTCAATAACACGATATCTAGGTTTAGTTAAATGCCGTGCCGTAGAAATTAAGCTTAAAATATCAACGATACACAGTTATTTAAATCAGAGTGTAATAGAGACAGACTGTTGGGTCTAAACTAAAAAGCTTCATCTGAGATGAATATCGTATGTTCTAAGTTTTCTTTTATTCTAGAATGATACTTAAAGTTCCACACACAAAATCATTGTTTTACTCTGAATGTATTTACTAACAATATCAAATAATCGATTTAGCAAACTATCGAAGTTACAATAAGAGTGAAAACTCACCAAGCTCCCATACCAGGTAAGTTTGTTCAGGAATTGCCATTGCGTAAATGGGGAATGGGAATATGTATGCTCGATAGTGAAGGGAATGAAGTGGAAGCTAATATTCTAGAGTCATGTTCATATCATTTACACCCATCGTTCGATGAGCCAGTACGAACAGTTACATCTCCACCTTTTAGTATTGAAGAAACAGGTTGGGGTCAATTTGAATTTAAGATTAAATGTAAATTTTTAAATAAAATTGGACAATTTATAATAAATCATGAATTATCATTTGCTTATGCATCGTATGCGGTCGATTTTACGATACAAGTCCCATATCACACAGTACCATTACAAAATGCTCTCTCAAAACATTTTCACTTACCAAAAGCAGAAGTTAAATTAAATGAGAACAATCCATTTATCGAGAGTGTTAGAAACTGGGTCTCGTCTATGCATGAATTAGATAAAGACACAGTTACCCAATTTGTACAGCTAGTTTTGAATCATCCAGCAATAATGGCGGAATTAAATAAACATGACAGATTAGTAGACTTTAGAATGGATATAGGACAGTTCCCTGATGATTTACTTTTAAAATTAAACGACTTCATGTCAAAATCATGACTCTGATATATTAACTTTAATATAGAATGGCGTATACCATTGGTAGTATTTTGGTTACAAAATATTCTATGAGAATATTTATCTGCATAATATACATATACATATATAAAGAAGCATATTTCATATATAAATTCTTTTAAAATAGTAATAAGACATTTAATATATTTAAAATAAAATAATACTACAACTTTACAAACAGTTTAAAGTTTCCTTTGGATTTTACTTGATTTTAGTTTAAAAATAACTTTGGTTACATGCCTGGTGTCAAATGTGGATCATAACTAACATTTTCGTTAGGATTACTAGAAGTTTGTGAAAACATTCTATTTGGATTTTGTTCCACTATCTCATTTGATACCTGACTACTCGGTATAACTTCATCAGTAGTAGTTCTTTTTTTTGGTCTAGTACTTTTTTCCAAATTACCAGTAACTCTTGTTAGATAATCAGGTAATGGGGTACCAGATTTTAGGTATTGTAATTTCCAATTACGTGCTTTATCTTTCAATTGAACTTGAGTTCTATTTTTTAATTCTTCAGAAAATTTACCACCCAAACCGTGATAATCTAAAATTTTAACCCAAGAAGGACCAAATGCTTTCAAACCTGCTACAAGAGCTTCTTCTTCAGATTTTGACCAGTTTCTCTTTAATTTAGCTTTTCTGTTAGCTGCAATAGCTGCATCTGCAATTGATCTAGTACTTGGATTTAGAGGAGTTGTTCTTCCTTGTTGGAATTGACTCGATGATTGGAAAGAGTCGTGAGATTGCAAACCTCTTGCCTCAGAATCAATTACCAATTCATCGTCATCAAATGATGGGGTATTCACATCATGGTTCTCAAAATTATTATTGGCATTCTTATATGGAACAGCATTTAGTAAAAGTAAACCATCAGTTGCATAAGCAATTTGAGGATCATAATCTCTATTATCGCTAGTATATAGTGGGGATTTGGCGCTACGATGTCTTGTACCCCAAATAACCAAAGACATATTTTTATTACAATAATCAAAAATATTCTTAACGAAATCTTGTTGACTATAATCTTCTTTTAATTTTCTAATACTAGAAAAAGATAATAAGTTTGATTTTCTTGTATTATATCTTTGTACAAAAACTCTTTCGAATGAAGTAGTTAAAGTTGGATCGGCGGTAGTTCTTGTTCTTCTTAATACTAATTCATTGGCAAAAGCTTTTGAAAAAATTTGTTCTTCTAATAAATTAAATTTTTCATCATCAGTAATTATATCAGAATTTTCATTTACATTATTTGAATTTTTTCTAACATCTTCTAATAAATCAATATAAATTCTAGTTTTCATATCTAAGTATAGAACCCATTGATTTCTTAATAATTGTTCATTTACATTTAAAATTGAATCAGAAAACATTGTATTTGGTGAAAACATATCTAAAAATTTATCTTGTAATTGAACCATTGTATATTTGAAACAACCAATAAATGATAATAAATAAATAGCTAAATTTGCCTTTCTGATTGTAGAAATAATAAAAGATTCGTATGTTTTCAATAATACTAAAACTGGAGAATCAGGATACCACATATCAGGGACTACATGACTTGGAGTCATTAAAAATTGAACATCATATACATCTAAAATTTGTTTGAATGATTTAACCAACCTATGGAATGATTTAATAGATGGGGTATCAACAAAAGTATTTTCATCTCCTAAAATAGGATACATATCAGGAGTAAAATAATCTGATAAAAGTAATGTCAGGATCTGATTTGAGATATTGTCTAAAGAAGTCAATGATGACAATGGGATTCTTACTTCCACAGGGAAAGTAGACAATATTTCACTAATTGTATCGATATTCATAATGTTCTGTATAACCGAGATTTCCTCTTTATTCTGTTCTTATATCTTTTATTTGATTCTTCTTTAAATTAAAGCCAAGAAATAAAATATAAATAAAATCTTGCCAAAAAAAAATAATTAAAAAAAGCACACAAACGCTAAAGCAAAACTAATAAGCAAATAACAACTTAATTGTAAAATGTATATTCACTGCTATATTATAACAATTGCAACTAGAGAACTCTTGATACTCTTATAATAATTGATCTGTTTCAATTCCCTAACTTTTTAACTACTTTGATTTGTTTATTTATTTTAAGTTTCTTCAAGTTCGTTTTTTAGGTTTCCGTCTTCCAAACCCATTTTTTAACTCCTAGGTTTGCTAATTCATAATAATCGTACGCGGTGATCCATGATTTGAAGGAGGAGGGCGGCAAAAAGTTTTAAAAGTTCAAATTTAATGAGCATCAGAGAGGATTTTCATTTAAGAACGTATATATTTTATAAAGAATTGTTGACTGTTTTTAGTAGTTAGAGCAGTTTTAGGAATAGGACAACCAATTGGTTAGTAACGTGTGGGATTATTGGGCTGTCAGACAATCACTTGCTTTGAGTTTGTCACCGGATATACAGATTGGTGCTTTCTTAAGTAAGAATTTTCGCTTATAATTATTTTTTTTTTTTTTGGTTTTTACAAAACTCTCATAGCATTTGCATTTTCTTTCGTATCATATCGTTAGTTTACATTTTCTTCTGTTCCCTCTGTCCTTTGAATATTATTTTTTTTTTGAGTAAAAATGTCTGATTTAAATGAACAGGCTTTAGTTCAAGTCCTTGAACAAGCTTCTGATCCAAAACATGCTGGTTCAGAAGTACAAAAATTGGCAGAATTACAATTGAAAGAATGGGAAATTCAGCCGGGTTTCCATTATTTGTTACAGTCGACGTATTTGAATTTATCAAATTCTTTACAAATTAGATGGTTATCAGTTATTCAATTTAAGAACGGTATTGAAAAATATTGGAGATCATCAAGAACTCATGCCATCAATAAAGAGGAAAAGCATTCCATTAGATTGCGTCTATTTGAATTGACAAATGAACAAAATAATCAACTTTCTATTCAAAATGCACAAGCAACTGCAAGAATTGCAAGATTAGATTTCCCATCTGAATGGCCAAACCTTTTTGAATCTATTGAACAACTTTTATCAAATGAAACGATTTTGAAAAATGATTCAATGAAATTTAATCTTTTAATGCATATCAATCAAATTATTAAAATATTAGGAGCTGCAAGAATTGGTAGATGTAGACCTGCTATGCAAAGTAAAATTCCTTTAATTTTTCAATCAATTGTAAGAATATATTTGGAGTCCTTTAACGAATGGACAACAATGTCATCAATTGATAATATTAATTTCATACACATGCAAGTATCATATATTGCATTAAAAGTACTGAGAAGAATTATCTGTGAAGGTTACGAACGTCCTGCAAAAGATGAATCAGTTTGTGAATTTATGAAATTAACAGTTTCACATTTTGAATTATTAATATCAAATTATGAAAATTTTAAAAAATTTGATGTTTATGAAAAGTTTATTAAATGTTATGGTAAATTATATTATAATCTAATTACTGGATCACCTGCAAATTTTATTTTATTACCATGTTCAACTAATATTTTAATCACATATACAAAATTATTATTCGATAGAGCTCCTGATGTTTATAATGAAAATTCAGAAGCTACCGGTGATTTTTGGGAACAGACTGCTATTAGAGGTTTACTAATATTGAAAAGAGTAATAAATTTTATATTCAAAAAAGGTGCAATAACTTTAAAAGCAAGAAGTGATAAAATAAGTGTTGATCAAGCTATAGCAAAAATAAACTCAGAGTTCTTAAATGAACAATTAGTTAAAAATCTAGTCGATGTACTAATGACTTGGTATTTAAAATTAAGACCAACAGAACTGGAAAATTGGTTTTTAGATCCTGAGGAATGGATCAACGAACAAATGGCTACTAGTTTTGAATATCAAATTAGACCTTGCGCAGAAAATGTTTTCCAAGATTTAATTAATACATTTTCAACAGTACTTATACCTTACTTATTAAACAAGATTGAAAATGATGCTTCAAAATTATCAGATTCATTAGAAGATTTCTTAATGAAAGATGCTATTTACGCAAGTTTCCAATTGAGTGCATCTGCCGTCAGTGAAATGGTAGATTTTGACAGATTATTAATTCAAGTATTCTTACCTGAAGCCACAAGTAGTAATAATTCATCCGATCAATTAAAAATCATAAGGAGAAGAGTTTCGTTGATCATTAATGAATGGTCTGTGGTAAAATGTTCTGAAGAGAGCAAAACACTATGTTATGAGTTTTTTTGTAACTTGTTAATGAATGAGACAGACAAGGTAGTATTGTTAACAGTAGTTCAATCTATTAGAACAATGGTTGGCGACTGGAATTTTCAAAAAGCTAACTTTCAACCCTATTTGAAAGATACAGTAACTATATTATTACGAAAAATTTTACCGTCAGTATCCTTAACTGAAACTAGATTATACGTGCTAAATACACTAAGTGATATTATTTTGCAGACGAAACCACTAGTTAGCAATGATCTGTTAATTGAAATTTTACAAATAATTCCAGACTTATGGCAGATCTCTACAAATAATTTATCGGAAGGTATCCTGTCAAATGCATTATTGAGATTACTAAGACATCTAGTTACTTCTTTGGGCCCTAAATCATACTTGACATGGGAAATAGCAATTCCAATATGTTTGTTAGCTTGTGATCCATCATCTCCTCATTACCAGCTATTAAATGAAGATGGTTACGAATTATGGGGTTACTTATTACAGAATTATTCAGAAAAGGAACAAAATTTGGATAATAGATTTGTTGAAGCTTTGCCATTTTTAGATTATGGTATTAAAACTCATACAGAAATTTTACCAACTCTGTTAGAAATCGTGAAAAGCTATTCACTGATTTTAAAGCCACAACAATTTTTTGCATCTGAGTCGTTTTTGGGAATCTTCACTCAGCTATCTAAATTTTTATTAAAATTGAGAGATGATTCATTCTTTTTAACCTTAGAAATTTGGGAAATCTTAATTCTTTCCAATGAACCAGATTATGAAAGAGTCTTGTTACAAAAGTTTTTTGATACTGGTATTTTAAGTTCATTATTTAATGGTATTTTTCGCGAGGAGACTCTATCAAACCATCAGTGTAGTCAACTTTTACAAATAATTGCCAGAATATCATATGTAAATCCAAATGCATTACTGGAATTCATAACACTGTATCATCAAACATTACCTTCGTCAGCAGCTAATATGCAATTAGCGGGAGAAGATAGGAAAATAGTTTATAATGATATGCCATTTGATCAATTGTTAAGCAAATTGATTTCAAGCTGGATTGTGTGTTTCAAGGATTTATTTGATCCAAAATTAAAGAAAGTCCACATATTAGGGTTATCAAGTTTATTAAGAACAGGATCATTTTCAGCACTGAGCGAGTTCCCAACTATTGTATCGATTTGGGTTGAACTTCTAGAGGAAATCAATGAAACCAATGGAGGTGACTGCGAGAAGTATCATTTGAATGACATAGTAACTGAACAAACCGTTGAATTTTTTCAATTAACATCCGAACAAATAAGAAACCATCAATTGTTAAAAGAAAACGATCCTGTTCATAATATCAGTTTGAAAGATTTTATCACGCAAACAATGCAATATTTAGAATCGCATTTAGGCATCGAACGTTACCAAGATTTCTTGAACAACGTCAACCAAAACTTAAGAGAAAGTTTACAAATCTTCTTATCTGTTCAACCGCAAGGTTCTACATAATCAATACGAACCAAATATATACCAATTATATAAGTATTTGAAAGCATAATAATTAATCATACTTGACAATAGTCCACATTAATTATATATTAATTCATAATTAATTATAACCATATTCACCATTATTATATGTATACTCTTTATTATATTTATACTCTTCATTTTACAATTTCATAAGACGCGAAAATTAAATTCACGACTTTTGTGTATGTATGTTTACATATTTATTATAAATTTGAAAACATAACAAAAATATGAACATATCTTGGGTATATAAAATAGATACTCAACAAAAGTGTAGAACCTTTTAGAAACGTTGACTGCAATATATTAACATAAAATGAATTCCAGCGGATCTAATTTGACAAAAGAATTTTTTGATAAACAAGAAAGAGATGATACATTACAAAATATAAGAAAGCAATATCTAGAATCTAAAAAAAATTTGCAGGATTTAATGATGACGAAACAATCACCCGCTAATACCAAAGAATTTAAAATACCAAGTTTCCCAAAAACAGATATACCAAGTCAGAAAATCTCAGATCTTGATGATAGACTTCGAAGAGAATTAAGAGGATTTCCTGTAAATGCTGGCCCTGCCTCTTCTCCAATCAGAAAAGATACAGCCGATGATATGATAGTATTAAATGAAATAAGGTCATTGAAAAGTGTGGTAAATGATCAAAATGTGTTTATTCGCAATTTGTCCAGTGAACTACAACAGCAACGTTCAGTAAATTATGAATTACAAACTAAATTACAAAGTCTCGAATCTCATATTAAAAATATTGAATGGGAAATGGCTTCACATAAGAATTCCTTTACAAATCAATCGAATAGCTACGATTCTCAACTTCGTGACTTAAATTCTGGTAACCACGTAAGCCAGTCTGATAACTGGAGATCATATGGTAGTAGAATTCCATCAAGTTCGGATAATGATCCCATGATGAACAATAATACAAATTCAAATTATATATCTAACAATAATCAGTATAGAAATTATTCCAATATGGAAGATAGTACAACTAGACTAATACAGATATCTAATCCTAAATAATTGTAGTAATATTAACATTAAGAATCATTAAACATCAACAAATCAATCTTTAAAATATTATGTTTACATGTATACATTTTTATATTTATATAATCATCTTTTTATAAACTTCAATTTAAATTGATATTCATTATCTTCCTTATTCAAGTATACTAAACTCTGCTTATTACCACGAGGGTACTCGGTTGCAGACCATGAAAAACTATTTGAATAACCCAAATAACCTTTTTTCTCATCATAATCAAATTGACCAGCATTTTGAATATTTTTGTTGCAAACCAAAGTTGCATCTGATAGTGAACAATAACCTGTTCTTGATTTTAGATAATAGTTTCCAAACGGTGCTTTTATTAACTCAAAATTGGCAGGGGTACCTTTTACCATCCAATGACCATTTTTAATTAAATGACCTTCATAACCACTTAATCTAACCAGGCCTCTGATTGAAGGACCATGTTGACCACCTCCACCTCCGCCGTTTGAAGATGGAATGTAACCCTTCGGATAAAATTTAATACCATCCACTTTGCATCTTCCAAAACTTTTCAATGCATCCATAGGAATAAAATCTTCTGATAGCAATGAACCTTTCAATAAATGGAAATACCAGATTTCATTTATTGCGTTTTTACTATCACATCCAATATAAACCTGATTACCTCCGAACTCCTTTGTCAAAGCATCTTGAATTTCCTTTCTTGTATAAGTGGTTACATTACTTGGTGTTATTCCATACTTTTGGAGTACTTCGAAACTGTTTAGATTTTTATATAAATTATAAGAAACTCTAAAATAATCATAAACTGCTTGTTTCTTGTAATCAAGTTCTTGTGCTGCCTTTGATTCGGATTCATTGTTATCCCAACGTGAATAACAACTTGGTCTAATTGTTTTAATACAAGTTCCATGCTTATTAAATTCATGAATCCATAAGGATTCATCATTACCAGTATTACTTTTCCAAAGTAAATTAAGTTTTGCCAGCAAATCTTTCCCACTAATTTCTAAATTGATATTATCGTTATTAAATTGTTCAGAATTTAACAAATAATGTACATCATCGATTGCTAAAGAACTGTCACAAAATTGTTCGAAACCGCCATCACAGTTGTCTGGCCATAACCCATGAATAGTGAAAGCATCAAGTGGACCCAATTCTTTCTCTAAAGTTTTATTATCTAAACCTGGTTTGGAAGGTCTGTAATCCCAGAATTGTGTCTGTAGAAATACACCACCTGGGTATTCGAAACAGCAGGAATCACCTATAGTAGTGTCATTTCGACAAGTCAATGGTAGATCGATAGGACATTGGGGAGCACTTTTAAATGCCTCTATAGAAAAGGAATTTTGATTGTTTGTATTGATAGCATTGTCATTGAAAAATGGCAATGCTGGTAATAGCCTTGTAAAATCTCTTAATATCATAGTTTTTAAGAGTATGTAAGTTTGATATTTTATTTTTCAATTTCAAATTTAAGAATAAGTGTAAATCTAATAGCCCATATACAATACGTTTTATAACAACGATCGTATTTATATTTATACGTATATGAACTAATACAATAATTTGGCGAAACGTGTTGTTTATTCAAGATAAATTGCCTATCTGTCATTCATTAAATTTTTAAAACTCCTTAATTTTAAATATTTAGAGGGTTAATTATCCCCGTAGTTGGTAGCGTCGCATTTATGAACAAATTATCAAAACATGTTAGTTAAACAATTCATCAAGGAAAACAGTACTATTATTACAACTGGAAGTGTGCAAACGAACTAAACATTATTCAGTTATTCTTCAAAGTAGTGAATAAACAAACTTATAATAATTATATGATCATTCGTTGTGAACGGAAATATCCATCGCTGTTACTCTCTTCCCAGCTGAAAGCTTGGTTGTAACCATTTAAATGATAGTAATCTCTCTCCCCGAGTATCCTACTCTCGTATCATCCACGTTGTATAGCGATTGCCATCCTCCTTGAGTGCGTTGACGGTACTCTTATCTCCCAATTTCACTTTTAACTTCACTTTTGGTTCAAAATATTTTTTGATATTGGTTAATTTACCCGTCCCCACGCGCCTTAAAATATTTTTTTGGTGGAAAGAGATTGATGTGGCATTATGGAAATTTGATCATAAATCGATAATATATATCTAAATTTGTAATTTCAATAAGGTATTATTGTATTAATTATTGAATTGTGTAGTGGAATATGACTACTGTAAGTGAACAACTGATCCCTTTCAATATACAATTGCATCATGTCAACTCCTCCAGGTGGTCAACGTACTTTACAAAAAAGAAACAAGGCACAAGCTGCTAAAGATTCTAAACAACCACAACAACAAAAGGATAGCAATTCTATATTAAAGATTTATTCCGATGAAGCTCATGGTTTGAGAGTCGATCCTTTGGTTATATTGTTTTTGGCTGTTGGTTTCATTTTCTCTGTTGTAGCATTACATGTCATTGCTAAGGTTACTAGTAACGTATTTTAATTTTAGAAGAGGAAAAAAAGAAAAATAATAATAATAATAAAAAGCATCTTTATTCTACTTTTTTTTTTAGTCTTTTGGTATATATAAGATAAATAAAATAATTAGATTTGTATATATGACAATATCAAGTATAAAAAAAACAAAATATATAATGAAATATAATAGTAAGAATTTTTAATAGAAATAATTAATTCATTAACAATTTTTCCGTACATATATATATATATATATATTTATATTTATCAATCTATCTATCTACATAAAAGATTTGTAGCATTGGCACATAGTGGTATTATTTTATTTTTTTTTAGTTTGCTTTCTGTTTTTTTAATATATAAATAAGTATTATCCTGTGAGTTCCTTTCATTTGGGTTTTTTTGTTTGTTATAGTTGGTTGATTAAAATTTTAGGAATTTTTGGTATACCATATTATCAGTTTCATCGTGGTATGTATAACCTAAATCTTCTAAGAATTTTTGGAAAGTTAAATTTTCTCTTGGTGGTACAGAAATACCTGCTAAAATTTTACCAATGTCAGCACCATGATTTCTGTAATGGAATAATGTTAAATTCCAAGAATTACTTAAACCAGCTAAGAATTTTGTTAATGCACCTGGTCTTTCTGGGAATTCAAAAGAAATGATTCTTTCATTTGGTATTTTTGATGCACCACCTACTAAATATCTACCATGAGATTTTGCCATTTCATTTTCTGAGATATCAACTGCATCGAATCCTAATGCATGAATTTGTTGCATAACTTGTTTAATTTCCTTTTCACGATCAACAACACTAAATGATGTGTAAATGTAAGCTTTTGGTACTTCACTTGTTGATTCATGACGATGTTCATTATAACGGTATGAAAATTCTGTTACAGATCTTGGATGAATAACATTTTGTAATTTTTTAAATGAACCTGGAATATCTGGAATTGTTACTAACATGAAAACTTCTTTACCTTCACCTAATACGGCACGTTCTGATACAAATCTTAATCTATCAAAATTCATATTTGCTCCTGATAAAATTGGAACATAAGTATGTTTTGAATGATCAATTTCTGGATGTAATGTGGAAACGTATTTTTTCATACCTGCTACAGATAAAGCACCAGATGGTTCTACGATACTTCTTGTATCTTCAAAAATATCTTTTATAGCTGCACAAATTTCATCAGTATTAACTAATACAACTTCATCAACTACATCTTGTGCTACTCTAAAAGTTTCTTCACCAATTAAACGGACAGCAGTACCATCAGCAAAGGTACCGACACTTTGCAATGGAGTTCTTTTACCATTTTGTAAAGAAGTATATAAACATGAAGCATCATAAGTTTCCACACCGATAATTTTAATATGTGGAGCGATTCTTTTCAAATAAGCACCAACACCAGCGATTAAACCACCACCACCAACTGGTATGAATACGGCACCGATTTTATTTGCTCTGTTAACTTGTCTTAGTATTTCCATTGCTACAGTACCTTGGCCTGCAATAACGTAAGGATGATCGAATGGAGGTATATTTGTTAAACCACATTCTTTTGATAATCTTGAACATTCAGCTTTTGCTTCATCAAAATCATTACCAAACAATACGATTTGTGAACCTAATCTTGAAACGTTTTGATATTTAATTGATGGTGTTGATACAGGCATTACAATAGTAGCAGGAATATTTAATTTTTTTGCGGCATAAGCAATACCTTGTGCATGATTACCTGCAGAACAAGCAATAACACCTTGATTTTTTTGTGAATCATCTAATTTTGCCATCATATTATAGGCCCCACGTAATTTGAAAGAGAAAACAGGTAATAGACCATCTCTTTTCAATTGTACATTTGTATTTAATCTTGATGATAAACCAACACCATGAGTAATTGGTGATTCATCCATTACATCATAAACAGAAGAACGTAATATTAATCTAACATAATCAGGAGTATTATCAGTTTGTAATTCATCTAATTTCAAATTTGAATGTAATTTAACTAAACTATCAGATAAATCTTTTGAATGTAAATATGAACATAATTTTAATTGCAAAAGTGGTTTATAATTTTTACAACTATTTTTCAAAAATATTGTTGTTGACATAATTGCGATTACAATTACCCTTAATATGTATTATATTATATCCAGAGTGATTGTATTAAGAATATGAAACAATATACTACTATAATATACAATATTTCTTAAATAATAATAAACTAACTAACTCACTAAGTGAATATTTCAACTTTCCTACCTATTATTTCAAACATCTTATTACTCATTGACTAATTTTTAATCAAAAATTGGAAAAAGTAAAAAGAATAAAAAAAAACAAAATTAGACATCCCATTTCGTTACCCGGAAACTGTCTCTCAAAGGCCGATGTCGGCATAACGACGACTCAAAACGGCAATAAAGCCGGAACCGGTAATCATCCTAGTCACAACTTACGGTTTCCGTACAAAATGTTCCAGATGTGTAAATTACCCAATTTGGAAATTGGTAAATAAAGTGAAAAAAAATGTGGAAAATGTGAAAATAATAATAATAATAATAATAAGAGCATCTCATTTTTCCTAATAACGTATCACGACAAGAATATGGGTAAGAAGTAAATATGGGTTGATGTATCCATTCATCTGTTGCTTGTTCAATGGGGGTATTGCATCAACATCTGTTGGGTTGTAGCACATTGATTGGATTGGATTGGATCTAGGGAAAAGAAGACATGAGTAGATCTGAACTCTTGAGTTATTATCTTACATTGGTTTACTATTCAGATTATTATAATTCACTTTTAAGAACTGTTAGATCAGAAAAACTTATATACTTAGTATTTTAGTTTAGTGTTAGTTCTTATATATCTGTGTTCCAGAGAGAGAGAGTGTGTGTGTGCGTGTGTGTGTTTTTGTTTATTATATTATATTATAAAATAATTTGCTAGTGTCATATTAATACACCCTGCTATAATACAATACATTGATCATGTATTCGCCTGTGTTTAAGCCAGAACAGCATTCCCCAATGATGTCTCCAATGGCATTCCATCTGGATGATCCAAGTGGTAATGGGAATAATAATATTCAACAGTTATTATTATCTCCTACAAAATTAAAATTAGATTCAGTAAGTAATTCTTCAGTTTATAGAACATCACTATCAAAATTAAATGAATTGACAAGAAATGGTCGTTCAAGAACAAGAAGAAATTCAGATACCTTGAGATCAAGTTCACCAATTAAATTTCAATTGATGAATAATATTGGTCCAAAAATGTTGAAACCTGAATATATGAATATTAAATCACAAAATTCAAATTTACCCTTATTGTCAACATTAATGAAACATTCAGCAGCAGCAGCAACATCAACATCTAATACAGCATCAACCACGACATCTACAACTGCCAATAAACAAAATGAAAATAATAATCCTGATAAAGAAAATCCATTCTATTCAAAATTAAGTATTAAAGAAACTTTGGAACAGTTTAACGTTTGTAAACAAAGACAAAAATCAAAAAATGTTAAAGAATTGGTAGTCGATACAACAATTGATAGTACTGCTAGTGTTGTCACAGATCAGGATACTACTAGTACAGTTGCTGATTCATTACAAAATGAAAAAATTAATTTAGTTACTAGTAACAATAATTTAAGAAAAATTTCTCATACCGATAGTACAATTAGTGGATCAACATTAAATGATAACACATCAGAAGCAGAGCCACAATTAAAATCTGATAATACAACAAATAAAAATAATTCAACAACAAAAATTGATATGAATGAATCATTATTTGTTAAACCATCAATTTTACCAAAAGCAAATTTACAAAATAATAATAGCAGTAATGGTAATAATTCATCAACTAACATTAATCAATTAGAATTCGATGATATATCACAAGATATTAATGTAGATTTATTACCAACTGATAAAAATGGATTTGTTCAATTAAATAATAATAAAAATAATAGATATAGTTTTATTTCATCAGCTTCGACCGATTTTGAAATTGATTGGTATAATCAATTACAACAACAGCAACAACAGAATTTACAACTATATCAACCATCTCCAAGATTTCCATCACAATCAGAAAGTGATGAATCAATTCAAAATGATAAAAGAATTAAAAAATTAGAAATTGAACTTAATGAATTAAAATTACAAAATGAAAAATTAATTCAATCATTAACAAACGATAGAAACAGTAATAATAACAACAACAATAACAATAACAACAATAACAATAGTAATAATAACATTAATGAAAATAAAAATATTGTTAACAATCAACAACGTGGTGGTAACTCCTGTTCACCAATTGATAATAAATATATAAAGCATCATAAAAAGAAAAACATGCAAACAAAAGTAAGGAGATTAGAGAAAAAATTAGATAATTATAAGAAAGCAATGAATAAATTAGTTGAAATGCAAACTATGATGGCATTGACTAATAATAATAACACTAATACTCCTCATTCAAACCATTCTACTCATTTTGATAACATGAATGATGAAACAAGTTCTGTAAGAACAAGAATTTCTCGTATATCAGATAAAGATTTGAAAAAAATTGAAGAAGCTGGATCCTCATCATCTGCATCATCATTATGCACACCATCTGATGAAGAAGAAGATATTGATTTCTCTGAAAGTTTTGATAGTTTAGAAGATATAAAAGAAATTTCTGACATTACATTTACAAATCAACAACATTTACAAGAAAAAATCCATGAAGAACAAGAAGAAAAATACCAACAAAGTTTGGATGAAGATATATCCAAATCAAAGAGAAATTCAATACTAGGATCAAAGAAAAAAGTTGGCTTCCAATTAAATATTCAAATAGAAAAGTAAAAAAGGACTCCATTCAAATGAGACCAATAATACTATTAATACCAATAACAATACCCCCAACATCATACATAAATTGTAACTATACCTTTTTAATACATAATATATAGATATATATATTGTATATGAACAATAAACACCTTATATTTCTGAATTGTTACTACTTATATATTTTTGACATGTATCATTAACCATTATTATGGTTACTGAAATTATTTTTCAGCATGTAAGTAAAAATCCCGAATGGCTTAAAATTTAAAACATCACCAAATTAAAAGAAGAGAATAGTAAATCATACCCTAGCTTGTTTTAGACGGTAAGGAGTTGTATATATAGCATAGCCGTTTAGATTATACTGTTACAGTAACTCTTAAAAAGACATTTAATAGTCCTATAAGAGGAGAAAACTACTCATGGCATCAGTCAGTACGCAGGCAGTACGGACAAAACCTTGGGAGTCACAATCAATAAATAAAAATATTACCAAGGTTCCTGGATCACCTATTACATCACCTAACAAAGAAACAGTGATATTTCAGAATACGACAGAAGATTATATAAATAGTAGCAATGGTTCTTCTAGTATAGATTCTCCACCAGAAAGACCGAGACCTATGACAAATGTATTCCAAAATGATCAACAATCATTATATAATAATAATGGACAACAGTACTTAAATATGGATGGTATAAATGCTGGTTATAATAATTTTGCACAAAATTCAATGTATAATAGTAACTTTAATAATATACCGTATGGTTCAGATTATAATAGCATGTACAGAAACAACTACGGTTCCCTATTTAGTCCTAATAATCCATATGCTAATGTATCAGGTATGAATAATATGAACCATCTAGGGAACTCGACTCAGGATACCTTTCAATTAATTGAAAGTCTTGTAGGAGCCATAACCGGATTTGCTCAAATGATTGAATCAACCTATATGGCTACTCATAGTTCATTTTACACATTAATGTCAATTGTAGACCAATTTAACTATTTAAAGCAAATATTGGGATCTGCGTTGGGTATCTTCTCAGTAATGAATTTTTTGAAAAAACTACTATATTATGCAACAAATGGGAAACTAGGATTACCTCCTATTAAATATCATCATGGCAGTAATAATTTTTTAAAAGATTTCAAGAAATATCAATCAGGCATGGATACTAAAAAGAGACCAAAGATTGCATTGAAACCATTAGTTTTCTTTTTAGTATCCGTATTTGGATTTCCTTATATACTGAACAAATTTATTACCAAACTTCAAAAAGCACAATCAAGCCTTTCTATTGACCAGCCAGTAGATTTTTCGAACCTGGAATTTGCAAAGGCATTATACGACTTTGTACCAGAAAACCCTCAAATTGAATTGTCTTTAAAGAAAGGTGATTTAATGGCTATTATTAATAAAAAAGATATTTCTGGTAATGATTCAGAGTGGTGGCAAGTAAGGACAAAATCTGGGAATATTGGTTACGTGCCCTTTAATTATTTAGAAATAATACCTAGAAAGAAAAATAAAATTGAAAATATCGAAAATACTCCGTAGTAAATATTATATAAAAAAGGTATTGACTATATTATAATCAAATCAATGCATATATTAAGTA
The DNA here is from genome assembly GCA_030568135.1 of Vanderwaltozyma yarrowii. Taxonomy (NCBI): domain Eukaryota; kingdom Fungi; phylum Ascomycota; class Saccharomycetes; order Saccharomycetales; family Saccharomycetaceae; genus Vanderwaltozyma; species Vanderwaltozyma yarrowii. The sequence continues at coordinate 20,303 of JAJLTL010000076.1, forward strand.
ATTCAAACTAATTTTGAATTGCATAATGAGAATAAGTAATAATTATTTAATGTTCATAGTTATTGCAAGAATAAATAAAATAATTTATTGATACAAATATTTTAAAATGAATATATACATATAAGCTTTTATTCGTTATGATAGTATTAAAATTGATCATTAGGATCGATTTTAAAGATCTTGTCTGGGTTCATAATTCTATTTGGATCAATTGCCAATTTGATACCTCTCATTAGATCAATGGTTTCTTCTCCTAACTCTTCTAATACGAAATCTCTTTTACCAACACCGACACCATGTTCCCCAGTACATGTACCGTCAGCCTCTATTGCTCTAGTCACCATATGCTCGACAATTTCGTGACATTTACGAAGTTCTTCGTCATTATTATAAATAATTGCTGAATGGAAGTTACCGTCACCTGCATGACCGACAACAATATTTAATAATTTACTCTCTTTCAATTCTTCTTTTGTAGCATCAATAACTTCAGCAAATTTTGATAAAGGTACAGCAACATCGGTAGTCCAGACATTCGCATTTTTATTTAAATTTTTACCAGTATCAATTGCAGTCCATAAGGCAACTTTTCTTGCTTCCCATAACTCAAATTTTTCATCAGGATCACTAGAAAATTCGAATGTCTTACACTTATGTTTCTTAGCGATAGTTTCCATTTCATTAATTAATTCATCTACAATAATTTGGGTTTTACCACCGATTTTGAAAAACATTGTTGGATATTCTGGCCAATCTGATCTGAAAGTATTATCAGCTTTATTAATTAATTTCATCATATCGCTATCTAATAATTCCATTGCATTTAATTGAATACCTTCTTGAGTAATATTTGAAGAACAAGCTGCAGCGTCACCGACAGAAGGGAAAGATACAACAGCTACAGTTTCAATTAAAGGTTTTACATGACATTTTACAGTAGCTTCTGCTACAATACCTAAAGTACCCTCACTACCGACAAATAACCCATTTAAGTTATAACCAGCACTTGATTTTCTAGGTCTACGTCTTGTTTTCACAATTGTACCATCAGGTAAAACCATAGTAATATTAACAATATTTTCTTTCATAGTTCCATATCTGTATGCGTTTGTTCCTGAACATGAATCGGCGATACACCCACCAATTTGTGCACCTGGACCTGGGTCGATACCTAATAATAAGCCATGATCGTTTAAATAATCATTTAAATCTTCCCATGGTAAGCCTGGTTGAACCACGACGTCTAAATCATCTTTATGCAATTGAATGATTTTATTCATGTATTTTGAACAATCGACTACTACACTACAACCTACTCTTGTAGATAAATAATGGCCTTCCAATGATGTACCACCAGAATAAGGTATTACTGGTAAATGGTTATCATGACAAATTTTCATAATTTTGGAAAGGTCATCTGTTGATCTTGGGAATAGTACGATGATTGGTCTTTGTTCAGCAGTAGCATGATGAGTATTAAAATAAGCATCAGCATGAGAATCTAAATCTGATTTAAATTGTGTGAAATTATTTTGATCATTATCTAAAATATCTTTCAATACTTGTAAGATATGTTTAATTTTTTTTGGATCAGTGCAATATTCTGGTGGGTTTAATTTATTTAACGGCAGTGTTGAATTATCTTGACTAATTAATTCATTAGTGTGAATTTTATTTTCATGAACTGATTCTTTTGATACTAGAATTGCTGTACCAAAACCTACAGAACCTGCAATAAAATAATTTATATAATTCCAGTAATTTTTCTGTTTAGTTAAGTTTGGTGAAATATTTTGATTATTACTGTATAATCTAATTGATTTCAATTGTTTTGTTGAATTTTTCAACAGACGTTTATTTGTTGTTGCACCATAATAAAGTCTGTTATAAAAATGTTTATTAAATTTTAACATTTTTTTCTAAATAATTTTTATGATTACTGTATTTCAAAGTATGAAATAAAAAAAAAATTAAGGATAAAAGATTATTAGTGTGTATAGTTCTTATAGTTCTTATATATAAAAATAACAGGAACTGGAAGAGATAGGAACAATCACACATGATTATCATATATGAGAATATATTATTAAATATTATAGTGAAAACAATGGAATAATTCCGATATGATGATACCTTGCAATTGCAATTGCAACTTAATATGAGCCGCGTAGTTATGTAATAGAACCATTGAGTTTTGTCAGGTTAAAAGTTTCTAAGTTAGGTAAGTTACAATTTTTACAAAAGAGAGTATGTAAGATACGTGAGGTATTTTATATTGCATGTATAATGGTGATATCGTAACAATTACAACAAATAAAATAAAACAGTCATTGCAGATTGAAAAGGGACACGATACAGGAGAAGTAAGTAGTAGTACAATTCAAAAGACAAACGCAAGGTGTTAATTAACCCTCAAAAAATGTAATCAACTGTTTTTGACAAGTAGGAAGTATATCGAACAAAGATTATTGGTGGTAGAAGACGCGATGTTTGGAACTTTCTCCTCAAAAAAATATAATTGGAAAATGTGTCAAGTGAGAGAAGAGTGGTAGTGGTAGTGGTAAATATAATAAATATGTAAAGAAACCATATTTATTGGTTGTCATAAGATGGGTATATTGTTTTTGGAGCCGATGTATGTACGTATGTGTGTGTGTATGTATGTTTCAAGTGAATGTGAATCATTCTCTATTAACATATGATTATATAAATATATATATATATATATATATATGTAGATGTCGATCTTATTTAAAGTATCTAGATGATTGTCTAAGAGATGTGAGCTGCGTGTCAGATATTATTTCAAATCGAGAGGCAGATTTTCAATGGCAGTAGTTGTCATATGAATATGAGTATGTATTGTTTTCTAATACTTTTGTATTTGTACAATTTCGTTTCGTTTCGTTTCGTTGTGATGAATGATATTTGTTCCACCACACTTTACATGTTGGTGTGGCGGAAGTGAAAAACAGACAACCCCGGTCTGCTCTGAGGGGTTGTGTTAAATATTAGGTGTGTCGACAGGGCCGGTGTCTAACCACATCATATATATATACAGACATATACATACACACATATATATGCTGCATTCAGAATGGAAAATCATAGTCCAACTATATACTCTATACTCTATACTCTTACATTAGAGTATCAAAACACAGCCAGTTGTGTGATGGTAAAGTACAGTGCAGTGCAATCACACACACACACACACACACACTCAACTATACACCTGCCTTCGGAACCGAGCACCAACCCTACCCACACCCCTCTCCCTTCGGTCACACAGTCGTCCCATTTCCCATTTCCCATTTCCCATTTCCCATCTCACACTATTAAGCAAATCTCACTCAGCTGAAACGGCAAGTCGGATTTCCTTCTACCACCACCACCACCACCACCACCACCACGACTCTCGACGGCAACTCATTTTCCCTTCCCTTTAGCTCCAAACTCTAAGCTCTAAGCTAAACTCATCCAGTTCCAGCTCGAGTCCCCCCCCCCCAGCTCTGCTGGGCACGGCGGTCATTGTTCGCTTCGCTATTTTGAAATTTCTCTCGCGCTGTGCTCATCCCTCTCACTATCCCTCTCCACCACCACCCCCCTCCCCCGCCCCGCCTGCCTAGACTTGGACGGGAACTTCGAATTTCAATTTTCCAATTTTCCAATTTTTCAGTTTTTGGTTTTCGCGCTACTGAATGAATGAATGAATGCCTTCGAATACTCAAAGTCATGCATTTTTATTCACCATTGGTCATCAACCACATGGGTCATCTTGGCTAAAATTAATGAAATATTACTAATAAGTTTATTTAATAAATATATATATATAAACTTGTCAGTTTGTAAACTTGTATCTTGCTCTTATTCTTGCTCTTGCACCTCCCAACTGCTGTCGTAACGATAAATACACATATCCCCACTAACATATCCATTCCCATCCCACTCACACATATAAGCGTATGATAACGCTGCTTAATAAGGAAATTTACATATAGAAATTAAAGAAGTACAATTTATAAGATGGCTTCAACACATTATAAAATCTCTACAGGAAGAGGAGGTGCAGGTAACATCCACACTTCTACATCGAAAGCATCCCCAAAAATTATACCACAAGGTTCACAAACACCAAATATTTTACAATCAGTTTATAGTACTGGTAGAGGTGGTGCAGGTAATATGAGAAAAAATTTAGATCCAAAATTAACTAGAAGAGCACAAGATGTTGATGAAGATGATGAAGATGAAATTGATGGTAACGTAAATCATGTAAATTCAAGTAATTCAGATTTAATAAATATTGATAATGTCATTGATTCAGATGACGAAGAAGGGGATGATATTATACCAATACAAGTAACAAATGGTAATACAGTAAATGCATCAATTTCAAATATACGGACAGGTAGTCATTCTTCTTCTGCAAACAATAGTAACAGTAATACCAACAGCAATAATACTACAAATCCACAATTATCAAAATCAAAAACAAGATCAAGATCAATGAGAAGAAGTAGTTCTCATGAAATACCAAAAGTTGTAATGATTGGAAGAGGTGGTGCAGGTAATATTTTATCTCCATCAGCAAGTAGAAAATCAATTACTCATGGTACTGATGACGAAAAGAAAAAGAAGAAGAAGAAATGGTATTCATTCGTAAATAATATATTCGCATGATTTTCTCACTGTTGAATTAAATCAAAAATAGTCATTTTTAGTAACCCTAATATCATAATCCATTCATATTGGATATATATAAATATATATATATCTTTGCATAATATTATATTACATATAATTTAGTAAACATTTTTTGTAGCATTAAACATAATTATTATTTAGTATTATTATACATTATTGTACTGAGTTTCATATTAAAACACATATTTAATTAATTGCTAAAGCTAATTCTTCCAACATCTTATAATCACGTCTAACAATACCACCATTACTTGGCAAATATGTTGAACCCATTAAGTATCGATCGATGGAAGCAGCACATTTTCTACCTTCTTGAATAGCCCAAACAATTAATGATTGACCTCTTCTACAATCACCGGCAGTAAATAATTTACCACCATCAACTGAATAAGATGCATCATGTAACGTATCAATAGTACCTCTCTTGCTTTTAATAACACTTGGATCATTGATTAATTCAGGACCAACGAAACCCATTGATAATAAAACAACATCAGCTTCTAATGTTTCTTCGCTACCTGGAATTTCAATCATTTGCCAGACACCACTTTCAGATTTTTTCCATTCAACACGAACAGTCTTAATAGCAGTAACATTACCTTCATCATCACCAATAAATTCTTTTGATAAAATACAATATTCACGAGGATCTCTGCCGTAATGTTCTTTAACTTCAGCATGGCCATAATCAACTCTCATTACACGAGGCCATTGTGGCCATGGATTATCTTTGGCACGTTCAACTGGTGGTTCAGGAAGTAATTCAAAATTTACTACTGAAGCAGCACCATGTCTGACAGCAGTACCTAAACAATCATTACCAGTATCACCACCACCGATTACGATAACTTTCTTACCTTCGATGTTCTTACGAATAGCTTCTAAATCTCTCTTCATTAATGCTTCTGTATTTTGTTTTAATAATGTCATTGCAAAATCAATATTCTTTAGTTCACGACCTTTGATGTTCAAATCTCTTGGAATAGTTGAACCAATAGCATAAACAACAGCATCAAATTGGGCTTTCAATTGATCCATGGTAATATCCTTTCCGATTTCAGTATTAGTGACAAATTCAATACCTTCTGCAGCCAATAGATCTAAACGACGTTGAACAATCGACTTGTCCAATTTCATATTTGGAATACCATACATTAATAACCCACCACAACGATCAGCTCTTTCATAAACAGTTACGGTGTGACCAGCTCTATTCAGTTGATCAGCACAAGCCATACCTGCAGGACCAGAACCAATAATAGCGATTGTATTACCAGTACGTGTTTCAGGAGGGCAAGGTTTTATCCAACCTTCCTTAAATGCATTATCAATGATTAATCTTTCAACAGATTTAATTCCAACTGGGTCTTCGATTATACCTAATGTACAGGCACCTTGACAAGGAGCCGGACAAACTCTACCAGTAAATTCTGGGAAATTGTTTGTCTCAGATAATTTATCTAGAGCTAATTTCCATTGATTCTTGAAAACTAACTCATTGAATTTTGGAATAATATTGGAAACTGGACAACCAGTATCAGATAAACAGAATGGAGTACCACAATCCATACATCTTGCAGTTTGGAATTTGGCATCTTTCTTGCTAATAGCATCAGATAATTCCTTCCAATCTTTAGTTCTGGATGCTGGTTTTCTATATGTTTCATGGCGAACTTTATATTTCATAAAACCACGGGTCTTTTCAACCTTTTCAATGTTCTTTTCTAATTGATCAACATCTTGAATAGAATCTTCTAAATCTAAAACTCTAGGTTCTGATAAAGTGGATGAATGAGATATAGCTACCTGTCTCTTTTTGGCTAATAACAATTCATTGATTTCCCCGTTTGTTGCATCTGGAGTGCTATTGCTTGCACTCTTAAAGTTTTTCAAAAATTCAGTGTTTTTCAATTGAGCTGCTTTGACTTTATCGGAGGCTTCCTTTTCTAAAACCTTCTTATAATCAGTTGGGATAACCTTTACGAAGTTATTTAAATAATGATTGAAATTACCCAAAATTTTACCTGCTAATTTAGATTGTGTGTAATTGAAGTGTTCCTGAATTAAATTCTTTACAAAAGCAATCTCTACAGGATCATTCAATGTTTCTAATGTGACTGTATCATGGTTGACCTTACCAACAAAATCTTCATAATCAGATGTTAGACAGTAAATAATACCACCAGTAGCACCAGAGAAAGCATTCAATGATTCCATTTGGGATAGAACAACAGCTCTACCACCAGTCATATATTCGAAGGCGTTATTACCCTTGATTCTTTCTACAACGATAGTAGCACCAGAGTTACGAACAGCAAAACGTTCACCAACACTACCAGATATGAAGGCAGTACCTGATGTGGCACCATAGAAACAAGTGTTACCGACAATAACATTTTCATCACTTCTAAATTTGGAATCCTTAGGTGGTCTAATAACAATAGTACCACCAGATAAACCTTTCCCTACATAATCATTGGCGTCACCATGTAAAATAAAGGTGATACCTGGTGCTAAGAAAGCACCAAATGATTGACCTGCAGAACCTTCGATGTTTACAACGATGGTATCTTGTGGTAAACCACTTTCACCAAACTTCTTGGAAACTCTATAGGACAAAGTTGACCCTAAAGCACGATCTGTATTGATAATAGAAGCATCAATAGTAACCGGTAACCCACGATCTAAAGTAATTTCAGCTTCATCGATTAACTTATTGTCTAAACGTGTATGTAATTTCATATCTTGTTTCTTCATGAACCTGGTTGCAACCCCAGGACGGATTATATGAGCTGCTGTCAAAATTGGTGATAAATCAATGTTGATAGCCTTGGTATTTACGTCATCTCTCTTTCTTAATTTTTCAGAATGACCAACCATTTCGTCGATACTTCTGTAACCTAGTTTGGCCATAATTTTTCTCAAATCTTGGATTAAATAATAAAAGAAATTTATGACATGTTCAGGTTGTCCCTTAAATTTAGATCTCAAGTATGGATCTTGAGTAGCAATACCCACAGCACAAGAATTTAGATGACATCTTCTTAACATAATACAACCCATGGCAATTAAAGGTATGGTTGCTAGGGTAAATGATTCAGCACCCAATAAAACAGCAACTGCGATATCAAAACCAGTTCTCAATTGACCATCGGTTTGCACGACGACATTACGTCTTAAATCATTCAATACTAATGTTTGATGTGTTTCAGCTAAACCTAATTCCCAAGGTAAACCAGCATATTTAACACTGGTCCATCTGGCTGCACCAGTACCACCATCATGACCAGAAACTAAAATATGATCAGCTTTGGCTTTGGCAACACCCGAAGCAACAATACCTACACCAACTTCGGAGACTAATTTAACAGAAATACCGGCTCTTGGATTAGAACACTTTAGATCGTAAATCAATTGCTTCAAATCTTCGATAGAGTAGATATCATGATGAGGAGGAGGAGAAATTAAACCAACGTTAGGAGTGGAGTGTCTGGTTTTGGCAATTTCTTTTGAAACCTTATGAGCAGGTAATTCACCACCTTCACCCGGTTTTGCACCTTGTGCAACCTTAATTTGAATTTCATCAGCATCTGATAGGTAGTACGAAGTAACACCAAATCTGGCTGATGCAACTTGTTTTATAGCAGATCTCATTGTATCTCCATTTGGACTAACAATAGAACGTTCTGCGTCTTCACCACCTTCACCACAATTCGATTTGGCACCTAATCTATTCATAGCAATAGCTAAAGTAGAATGAGCTTCCATAGAAATAGAACCGTAAGACATTGCACCTGTGGCAAATCTTCTGGCAATTTCAGTCCATGGTTCGACTTGTTCTAATGGAATTGGTGATGAATTTTCATAATCTAGTTCTAATAAACCTCTTAAAGTACAATTTTTGATTGCTTCTGTTTCCTTTTTAACATACATTTCCCATGCATCTTCATTCTTGTTTCTAACTGAGTCTTGTAAAGATGCAATAGCAGTTGGCTCATTTATATGCTTATAACCACCATCTCTGTAATGATATTCACCACTTTCTGGTAAGTTAACTGATTTAGAAACAACTGGTCTAGAAGGATAACCTCTAGAATGTAATGAAAATGCATCTTGTGCGATGTATTCGAAGGTAACACCTTTAATTCTTGATGCAGTTCCTGCAAAACAAGTATCAATAACAGAATTATCTAAACCTAAAGCTTCGAATATTTGTGCACCCTTATAAGAAGCTAATGTAGAGATACCCATCTTCGACATAACCTTCAAAATACCACTATCAATCGAATGTTTGTAATTTTCTAATAATGTATCAGAACTTAAGATGATATCATCATTTTCAACATTACGGATTAAACCTTCGTTATTCAATCTAACTAAAGATTCCATAGCTAGATATGGGAAGACACCGTCACAACCATAACCTAATAAAACACAGAAATGATGAATTTCTTTTGCTTCTGCAGTTTCTAAGATCAATGCGACATGAGAACGTTGCTTATTTCTAATCAAATGATGATGGATAGCACCAATAGCAATTAATGCGGAGATTGAGACACGTTCTGGGCCTAATTCTCTATCAGAAATGATAATAATTTTTTTACCTTCATCGATAGAATCACTAGCTTCTTGAGTAATACGATCAATAGTGTCAGTATATCCTAGTAAACCCTCTGATTTGTCAAATGTAATATCAATATTAGCAATTGACCAAGATGGATGAATTTTCTCAATATTTTTCAAAGCTTGGAATTCGTTCCATTTCAAAATTGGAGATTTCAAAAATAATCTATGACATTGGGAAGAAGTCATTTCTAATAAGTTACCTTGAGGACCTACATAACATTCCAAAGACATGACATTAGCTTCACGAATTGGATCGATAGGTGGATTGGTAACTTGTGCAAATAATTGTCTGAAATAATCGTATAATAATACAGGGTCTTGGTTAAGACATGCTAAAGGAGCATCATTACCCATTGAACCTAAGGCTTCTTTACCTGTTAAAGCCATTGGAGTTAATAACATAGAAACTTGTTCAAAAGTGTAACCATTTGCTAACAAACGTGGGTCACTTTGGACTTTTAAAGATTTATTCATTTGTTCGTCTGTTAAGAAAGTTTCTGGGATAGTGTCACTTAATTTATCTAATAAATCATCTAATTTGATAACCTTTGATAACCAAGATTTAAAATCTTTCTTCTTTGAAATTTCTAATTTTAATTTTTTAGTATCGACAATACCTCCATTATCAGTATCAACTAAGAATAAATCACCAGGTTTTAGTTTACCTTTTTGAATGACCAAAGAATTTTCAATTGGAATGACACCGACTTCAGAAGCACAGATAACTCTATCATCATTTGTAATATAATAACGGCAAGGTCTTAGCCCATTTCTATCTAACATTGCACCAATATAACGACCATCTGTAAAAGTTAATAAAGCAGGACCATCCCATGGTTCAGTTAAACATGCAGCCCAATCAAACCATGCTTTTAAGTTAGAATCCATATCTTTATGATAAGCTTCTGGTACTAATAACATCATTGCTTCTGGTAGTGATAAAACACCATTTATGGTTAATAATTCTAAAACGTTATCCAAAGCGGCAGAATCCGAACCACCTTCTTCAATGACTGGGTATAATTTGTCTAAATGGTCTTTAAAAGTTTCTGAAGACATAACACCTTCTCTAGCATGCATCCAATTTTTATTACCTCTTAAAGTGTTAATTTCACCATTATGTGCTAACCAACGTAATGGTTGAGCTCTATCCCAAGATGGGAAAGTATTTGTAGAGAATCTTGAATGAACTAATGCTAAATGAGATTTAAAATGAGCATTTGTTAAATCTGGGTAATAATTGTAAACTTGAGATGGAGTCAACTGACCTTTATAAACGATTGTTTTATGTGATAATGAACAAACATAAAACCCATTTGCGATACCGATTGATGATGTAGCTTGTTTTCTTAATAAATATAAATTAGTTTGAAATTCGAATTCGTTAAATTCTTCATTTTTTGATACAACCATAGGTTGTAATACTATAGGTTCACGAGATAATGCAACTTGACCTAAAATTGAAGAATCAACAGGGACAATTCTCCAACCTAAAACTTTTAAATTTAATAATTCAGCCATTTCTTCAAATATTTTTCTACTTGAATATAATAAATCTTTTGAAATATCTTTTTTAAAGAATACGTTACCTACAGCATAATGATATCTTTCAGGAATTTTTAAATCTAAATCTAATTTAAATTCTCTTTGCATGAATTCATGTGGTATACCAATAAGTATACCAGCACCATCACCATTACCATCTGATGATACAGCACCACGATGTGTCATATTACATAATAAAAATCTTGCATCAGAGACAATTTTATGTGATTGAATACCTTTAATATTTGAAACGAAACCAACACCACAAGCATCTTTTTCATAATCTGGATCATATAACCCAATTTTTTCTGGAATTACATTTGACCAAGAAACATTTTTATTATTTCTTGAATCATTTATGTTATTTGCAAATGAACCACCTTCATATGATTCATCTAATGGATTGAAAGTATCTGATTTTAAAACAGACATTATGTTATATTATAATAATAATAATAATAATAACCGCTGAAGTATATTTCTGAGAGGGTAACAAATAAATAATTTTAAAATAATACTTTAGTATTTTTAAATCTGTAAAAACCACAAAAATAAAATAAAGTTAATAAATAAACTCCCCTTTTTAATAAATAAGTGTGAATAATAAATAAGTGAACTTGTCAATGGATGGGGGGGTGAATCAACAAAGTTACAATAAATAAAGGAATTATAATTTAAAAAAAGTTTTTTTAGTGCTTCTTAGTAAATAGTAATAATATAGAAGTAAAATCTTTTACTTTCTGTGTATTTTTTTTTAATAACCTTTAATAATAAATAAATAGATTAACAACTGATAAAAGTATTGTTAATATTAATAAATAATCTACTCGAATAGAATAGAATGAATGGATAAGATGACCGTGTGGTTGTGTATGTGGAGTGGGGTATGGTGGAGTTATATAACGATGGAGTAGTAAAAACACCAAACAAGAAGAACAAGTAAATATAATATAAATACTAATATGTTATATCCAAGTAGATCATTTATCTATATGTACATATATATATATATATATAAGATATAATCTTGTACTTTTTTAATGAGAGATGGATATAATATAATGATATACACTAAAATTCCAAACTAAAACCGCATAAAACGGGAAAAAAGCCCATAAAAAGAGGCATTCCAGTAATTAAGCTCTACATAAATTTGATATAAAATTTAGTTACTACTACTGAAAAAGTGAAGTTCTAACCAAACTAAATTTACAGTTATATGAATATGAATGAATGCTCATCATGAGGCTTGTCGAAGTGGAAAAAAAATAAAATTAGTACTACCATTATTCACATTTTAACCCAGATAAGAATACCTTTTTAATGAATCATATTCCATTATCATATCAAATTTAGTATTTTTTATTTATCTTGTGTGTTGAAAAAATAGTACACCGCTGCGAAACAATAGTATCGTGTCGTGTGGAACTACACATATTATAGTATGAATATGTCTATTGTAGCATTTCTGTACTACTGTTTGACTGTCTTTTGTGAATTCGAAAAGAGGAGAAAGAGAGAGAGAGTAATTACTTAGTAGTGTTGTTATAATTCTTCATATCCATTCTTCTGTTTCGAAGGCATACGTATTTCTACAGTGAAGCTTTATGTTCTTTCCCTTCCCCTCTCTGTCTGAGATGGGCAGTTAAGTATTGAATTCCAATGTCAACCAATCATAACCGCAATGGTAAGAAGTCTCTGTACAAAGATTTGTTAATAATTTCCACAATTATCGTTAATCTTTGATTTTCAATTTTTGCAATTTTTTTCAGTTTTTCTGTTTTTTTGCGAAACAGGTTGTCCAATTTAGTTTTCTTCTTCTCTTCTCTTCTCTTCTTACTCTGTCTTTTCATAGTTCGGACACGTTCGGAATTTAGTTTTTTGTTTTTTTTTAAAACCGGAACAGTTAAATTTGGTTTGGTTTAGTTTAGTTTGAAGTTCCATGGGAATGAGAAGGACAGAGAGTGAAACACTAAGACAATGAAACGGCGCCGGTAGAGTAACCGAGGTATTCTGTTGAATGTGAAAAAAAATTAAATATGTGTCACGTGTATTTTAATAGATACTAATTGCATTATAATTTTAATGCAAGGTTCAGTTATTGTGATGACACAAATATACTAGTAATATTTGAATATTATATCTTGGATGTATATAATGTGTAGTGGTGAAACCCATGGCGATATGAAATAGAGTACAACCTTTTCAACTTTTTGTTGTTTATTGAAATTTATATTTTGTATTAAAATATGGTCATTCCCTCATTGCACAAAACATTAAATACTTAATTTTTAAAAGAATTTTTCTCTTTTTATTAATATATATATATACATATATTTGTAGGTGTATATATCATGTATATACCATGTTATATTTTATCGATGAAAGTTCATCACTATATACAGAATGCAATTAATAAATAAATAAATAAATAAGTAAGTAAATGAGTAAACGACTGAGATAGTACGGTTAAAAAATTTATCATTTTAATGTATCTTTAACTTGTTTCATAACAAATGACATACCTAATCTACTTTTCTTAATATTCTCATCGAATCTATTCATTGACCAATTCTCAATCTTATTCCTTACTCCAATAGTAAATCCACTAGAAAATTTAACTTTACTATTAACAAATGTATATTTATGTACTTCATCGTATTCATAATTAGTATACTCTTCAACTTGAATGATTTTAGTATGGTCTAAGTTCCTCGTATACGTCTGCATCGTATTCAGAGTAGGATTCACTACAGAAAATTCAATTATCCAAGAATCTGATATACCACCTAACAATGGCTTAACCCATTTAGGTAATTTACCAATCTTCTTGATCAATCGAACCGTATGCATATTACCATCTTCATCAACTTTCCTACTTAACGTATCAGTGGATCTGACATGTGTTGAATATGGATTAGGGTATCTGTTAAAAAATGCTAATGATACTGTAGTAAAATCATTTGGAAATATATGTGTATTCTTATGCCAAAGAACCATTCTTCTGAAGATATGAAATGATACGATGTGTTATATGTATACTAGTTATCTCTAATATTGCACAACACCTGTATTATAGATACTTTTACTTATACAAACCTGCTAACATCAAACTATCCAGAGACTCTTCCTCCCTCTCACACCTGTTCGAAATCTTATATATCTCTAAAATTATAATATATATAATGTATCTTTTTTTTTTCCCAAGTTTTTACGAAAACGAGAATTTACTCTGGGGGAAGGGGGAGCCAGTGTTCCTCCAGCCCGCGATATCTATTACTACTAGTTCTCTATTTTATGAGAAAACCCGTTAGAGAAAAGCGAAAGGTGACAATTTATCAGCCAATGTGAAGTTCGTAATATCTATGACCCGATTCAATGAATAAAATAATGATTAAATGAATGAATGTGCTTTTTTAAGAGACGATGGGAGTGGGTATTGAGTTTCACAGTAGTCTTTTTAGAGATCTGATGATGTTACCGTTTTTATGACAATATTACGCTCCTCCTCTTACTTTCTTAATGCTTAGATAATACAAGAGTTCCTTCCATGTGATTAGTATTTGGTTTGCGATTGTGTTGTGTTGTGTTGTTAAAATTAATAATAATGTTTATAATGGTTTATATGCTAGTATACAAAATAATGCCTATACGTAATAAATAAATAAATATATATATATGCGAGTATCAATGGTTTATGGTATTATTATAGTAATACCCTTACTTATATCTTTCCTGTATAAGTATCCTCCCAAAAAAATGCTGAATTTTAGTACTTGTAATTTACTTTTGCTTTTAATAATTAAATTAGTAAACATTAATCTTATAATAAGAAAGCAGCTAGAGCAACTGCACCAGCACCAGCACCAATACCGTATTCAAGCTTACCAGCACCGTTAGTAGAGTTAGTATAAACAGAGACGGTAGCATTGTTTGAAACCGCCTTGTTAATAATAGCAGTACTTAATGTAGTAACAATAGTTTCTAAAGAACTGCCTTCTAATGTTGTATAGGTTGTCTTATATTTACTGTATGATGTAGTATATTCTTCTTCATCAGATTGGGCAGTGGTATAAGTGGTTGATGGTAACCACCATACTTTGGAAGTGTATAATTGACCATTTGAATCGGTGGTGGTGACAGTTGTTAGAGCATCATCCCAGTTCTTTTGTGAAGTTGTAACGGTTTGAGAAGCTAGAGCAATGTCAGAGCCAGTTTCTTCTTCTTGTTCACTTTCTGCTTCGATAGAAGCAACCGAACTTGAAACTGGAGATGGCGTCCACCAAACATATTGGGAAGTGGTACTAGTAGATGGTAATTCAACAGAGGTAGCTTCTTGTGCTTCAATTTGGAAAGTGGTTTCTTGAGAAGCATCATCTTCTTCTTCTTCTTCTTCTTCTTCTTCAGCAGAAGCAATAGCAGAAACAGCAGCAGTGGCGGTAGTAGAAGCAGCTTCTGGCAAATACCATAAAGCTTGTGTAGTAGTTCTACCCAAATAATCAGTAGTTGTAACGGTAGTACTTGGTTCGACAGCATATTCTTGAGAACCTTCTACTTGAGAAACAGCTACCAATGAGCTAGCGAATGTAGCTTTAGTAGAAGCAACATCAACAGCAGAATCAGCAGAAGCGACAGTAGCAGCAACTGTAACAACTGGATATGAAGAGACTTGCTGAGAATTGTTATATTCTTGTTCATCTAAAGATCCACTATCAGCAGCTGATGCTATGGTTAGAACGTTGGATAGTAAAACTGAGGTAGAAAATTTCATTGTATAGTTAGTTATAATTGTTTTTGTTTGTGTGTTTGTTTGTTTGTTTGGTTTTATTATAATATAGAATAATAGATAATGAAATAACTTAGATGCTAAAACATTATACTTCTATAAATCTTGAATATATCGTCTCCTTTTATATCTTTTTGATTTAACCATCGATGATTAAGGGTTCACTTGGTGATCTCATTAGATTACACAGTTCCGATACATTCGAAACCTCATTTCTAAAATATGGCTGGCTTATCTAATAAATTTATTAACTTATAGTGGCTCAAGAGAACATGAAAGCCATTAAAATATATTTCGAACCTACAATTAGATCTAGCTTTACCAGTAACTAAATTCTTCTATAGTATGTCTTAATTGGTGTCAATTTCTTTTAGTTCGGCCCTTTACGGTTATTAAACCAGCCACATTCACTCGGTCCCAGCAAATTATTTTAATGCGCTAATTGAAGAAAATTCGAAAATTCGAAAAGCTGGGTTTAATAAAAATATGATTTAGTACAAGCAATATTAATTTTATTGTAAGACATATATGATCTAAATTGCACTATTTTGTCG
Source organism: Vanderwaltozyma yarrowii (assembly GCA_030568135.1). Taxonomy (NCBI): domain Eukaryota; kingdom Fungi; phylum Ascomycota; class Saccharomycetes; order Saccharomycetales; family Saccharomycetaceae; genus Vanderwaltozyma; species Vanderwaltozyma yarrowii. The sequence goes on from JAJLTL010000076.1 coordinate 36,521, forward strand.
GTTTTGGAATCATTCGAAGGGGTATCTATCACATTAAATGAAAAAAACACACTATATACTACATAATCTCTAAATATTCAATAAAAAATTAGGGTAATACCTGATTTGATGCATGCACAATAGATATTTAACCCTTCATTGCTTATTGACTGGAGGCAATGTAATATGCATCTATAACATTACAATACCCATATTACTACGTTTTTCAATATCATAACTTTTGTTTTCTTTCAAACCACCGTTAATTGGAAATGCTCTATAGTTAAATAAGTAGAAATTCAAGAAACCGTCACCAGGACCAAACTTTAGATCATCTAAAAACAATGTATTATCTTGGGAAGTTAATGCATTGAAAACATCCATGTTTTCGTTACGTGCCATGATACAAGCATCGTTAATTATTGAGTCTAATCTGCCTTTTAATGCACTGGTAGCTTCTGGATTATATCTGTCAGCATATGCAAAATCAGCGTCAGAAGCATAGTAAAATAAGTATCCAATACCTAAATCTTTGTATAGCTCATTGTTCAAGATACTAAATGGTAATGAGTAAAAAGATAGGAATTCTGTAATCTTACCTTCAGAGTTTTCAACAACATATGAATAGATAACGTTGCTATTTTCTGAACTCGTAGATTCTGTAGATCCTAAGAACCAATGTTTAAATTCATCTTTGTTGAACATTTGTACCATATCAAATCTTTCTTGATATCTATTGAACAAAGCTAATGCTTCATCGACATCTTTTTCTTCAAGAATTCTCAAACCTTTTGTAAGAGTATTCTTTGGTAATGTATATCTAGCAACCATTTCTGCTTTAGTGGCGCTAGCTGGCAACTGAGTAAAACCAACATCATATAATTTGGACCAGTTTAATGGACGATGAGTATATCTACAAGTACTGACTGGTGAAGGTAAGATAGTACCAGCAGTGTATAAGGCATGCCAGATGTCATTTTTATTTACTCTTCTTGTAATCTCTTTAATCAACACAGGAGCCAATCTTTTGGACCTTAATTGTTTATGTACACATAAAAAGTTAATTTCGACACTGGAAATAACATTCGATCTAATTCTCAATGTAACTGGAATAGCTGAAATAAAAGCAACTAACTTACCGGTTGATTTAACACGAACACCAACATTCCATTCTTCTTTCCAACCAGGACATTTTAATGCCCATTTAAAGAATTCTTTTGTGTAGTTGAATCTAAATTCAGCATCACGATCTTCAACGTAGTTTTCATTTAATAAAACAAAAACATCCTCCAATTGAATAGAATCTTCGATGTCAATTGTACACCATTCAAATTCTCCTAACATTGGAAGTGGATCATCGGAAATATCTTCTGGTGTTTTAACTTTATCAATGGATCCTTCAGATTCAACATCTTCATCAAAAGTGGTAACCGGTTGAGTTTTCCAAAATTTATAATCAGGCATATTTTTTCTTTGCTGTTGAGTTAAACGTGAAATATCACCATTGCTTAAGTTCAAACGTTGCAATAATTCTTCTAATTTCTTATTTGGTTCTTCTGGCATTTTTAAACCTGTATTTCTGGTTTTTTCTATCACTTGGGCTTCTATCACAATTGAAATATAAATCTCTAAGATTGAATATTGAAATATCCCAAATAGTATTCTATATGACTATTTAATAAAGAATAAAACATTGTAATCGAACGAAGGCCACTTGAATTGAATCGATTCGAATATTCGCCGCACTCATAAACCAGAAATCTAGTCATGCTTCACGACGTAGTAAAAAATGAAAAATTTTTGAAATTTCAATTTTGAGATGAGATGAGATGAGATGAGATATGATGTATATATAAGTATCATTTATATATTTTAATAGCCAAGTGTAATAACTACCAGAATAACCAACCAAAGAAGATCATAAAATGTTGTCTGCCACTTCATGGGTCCCAAGAGGATTTGCATCAGAATTTCCAGAGAAGTATGAATTAGACGATGATGAAATGGAAAGAATCAACCAACTAGCTAAGTTAAATTTGGATGATGCTAGAGCTGATTTAGAAGCCGAAGAAGCTAATGATGAAGCTGCTGATGAAGAAATTTCTTCTAATAAATTAAAAGATCAAATTGATGTTGATGATGATTTGAAAGAATTTGATCTAGAACATTATGATGATGAAGAAAATGCTACCAATAATGGTGTTAACATGACTATGTTCCCTGGTTTAGCAAACGAAGATGTTCAGTTTCATGAAGGTGAAGAAGGTCAAGATGCATTTATCTCCTTGCCAACTCAAGATGATGACAATGAAGAAAAACAAGAATTACAAGTCTATCCTACCGATAATATGATTTTAGCTACTAGAACTGAAGATGACATTTCTTATTTAGATGTTTACGTTTACGATGATGGTGCTGGTTTCCACGATGCTGAAATTCCAACTGAAAAAGGTGATGAACAAGATCCTGATGTTGCTCGTGGTTTTGTTCGTGGCAATTCCTTATATATTCATCACGATTTAATGTTACCAGCTTTCCCACTGTGCGTTGAATGGTTAAACTACAAACCAGGTTCTCAAACAGAAGATGCCGCAAATTTTGCTGCTATCGGTACTTTCGATCCAAATGTTGAAATCTGGAATCTAGATTGTATGGAAAAAGCTTTCCCAGATATGATTTTAGGTGAACCAATGGAAAATTCTATGTCTAGCATGATGGGTAAGAAAAAGAAGAAATCTAATGCTTCTAAAAAACATATTACTTCACATCATACCGATGCTATTTTATCATTAGCTCATAATAAACATTTCCGTTCAGTTTTAGCATCTACTTCTGCTGATCATACAGTTAAACTTTGGGATTTAAATTCTGGTGAAGCAGCTCGTTCATTAGCATCTATTCATTCAAACAAGAATGTTTCATCATCTGAATGGCATTGGTCTAACGGTTCTGTTTTGTTAACCGGTGGTTATGATTCTCGTGTTGCATTATCAGATGTTAGAATTTCCGATGAATCACAAATGTCTAAATATTGGTCAGTTATGAGTGGTGAAGAAATTGAAACTACAACATTTGCTGATGAAAATATAATATTATGTGGTACTGATTCAGGTAATGTTTATTCTTTTGATATTAGAAACAATGCAGGTTCTAAACCTGTTTGGACATTGAAAGCCCATGATGCAGGTATTTCTACATTATGTGCTAACCGTTTCATTCCAGGTATGATGAGTACTGGTGCTATGGGGGAAAAAACAATTAAATTATGGAAATTCCCAGTAAGTAATTCTAATGAAAAAAATAAAGGTCCAAGTATGGTATTATCTCGTGATTTTGATGTTGGTAATGTATTAACATCATCATTTGCACCAGATATTGAAGTTTCTGGTAATATGGTTGTTGGTGGTGTTTCACCAGGTTTAAAATTATGGGATGTATTTTCAAATAGAACAGTTAGAAAAGTATTTTCTAATGAATTAAGAGATGTGCAAAGAAGAGCTAGAGAAGAAGCACAACAATTGGGTAAGAGTTCAAGAATCTCAAGAAAATATATTAAAAATGATAATCCAGATACTGTTGTCACTATTGATGATAAAGGTGAAGATGAAGAAGAAAGGGAAGGTGAAGAAGAAGAATATGAAGACGAAGATATGTAAATTTAACTTATTAATTAAACTTAATTTTTATTAAAGATAAAATATAGTATAGAATAATTTCATAATTGTATATTAACATTTCGAAAATAATATAAACAATTTATTATTATTATTATGAGCATAAATATATTTAAGAAGAGGTGTAGCATGTTTTATGACGATAACCATTTAAAATAATTATTTTCTTCTGATTCTTCTTTAATATCTATATCAACTATTGGATTTCTATTATAATTTCCATTTTTGGAATCTGAGAAGAAACTAATACAATCTGATGATTTTCTACGTGATCTATTTACGTTTGATTTAATTCTTGGTATTAAAATATTTTTAATTTCTTCAATATTTGTTTGTTCATTATAATTTAATAAAATATTATTTGCATCACTATTTGTTGTGTCAATTTCATTTTTTTTATTATCTAAAATATTTTTTTCTCTTTCTATATAATTTAGTAATTTTTCCATACTATCTTCATTGCCATCATAAACAACTTTATAAGATTGTTGATATTGCGAGGCAAATAAATCTTGATTCCATGCAAATCCTTGAGAATGTGATAATGAAATAATAAACGCATCTGTTTCGAGTAAATCTTTATTATATGCAGCAGAATATGCTAACATTTTTTCACTATATTTCATATCTTTAGAAATGAATTGCATTGTTACATATATTTATATCTATATATTATACTATTTTGTATATGCAATAAACAATACACATCTATATGTAGTTACGTATATTTATCTAAACATTATTATTGTAATAATAAATAAAATTTTTGTTTATATATACATATATATACTTTTATCCTTTCCAACAATTTTCTTCATTACTATTTCACAAAAAGCCTATTATCACACAATTTACTAGTGTAATCAAATAATTTAAGGGTACCTCATCGTACATTATTGCATTGATGACACAATCATTAATAATCACACGAATATACTAATGTATTACAACTATAGCCAAGAACATTTAGCTCTCCAAGATACTAGATTATTGATACACACATACATTATAAGTATGTAAAAATATATAGTATTAATCCATCATTCAAATCCTTATTACACATCTTTACAGTAATGCAATTCATTTAATTATTATAGTAATGCATATTATTATACTATTATACCTTTATTCGTAACAAAGAAAAACAAGACTGTCCGTCCGGTAACTAATACTTTTCTGGTCCCTGGTTCTGTCCGGATTATTTTGAAGACAAAAAAAAAAAAATTCACAAGGTAAGAAAAAAGAAACAACAATCTGGTGTACGGGTGTTCGAAACGAATCACATCATTGTTAACGAATTGTATAAATACCGTTTATAATGACTTGATATTTAAATTATTTTGGATTTTTTTATTTTTTAAATTTTTCAACCATAGTTTTTTTTTGAATTACTTTTTTTTATACCTTTGTTCGCTAGTTTCTGTGGTTAGGTTATTTTGTTTTTGTACTTCTTATGGGAGGAAAAAATTTTCATTCTCAGTTTTCAAAATAAATTTTTTTTTTATTTTTTTACTTTTTGAATTTTTTTTTTTGTAGATGCGATGAGAAGAGAAGAGATGAGTTTTATGTGAAATTTTTCACTTTGGTTATGGGAAAAAACTCTTCGATGATGTTAGTTATTAGTTAGTTATATATATATTAATCACTATATCTTGGTATATACATATATATTATCCATTGATACCTTCTTCTAGTTAGTCTCTTCTGCTATTACAGAAGATCAAGAAAACACAGTAACTTTAAAAATCGATTCAATCATGGCTCCAATCGAATATATGTTATATGAAGAACCAACTGGTTATGCTATCTTCAAAGTTAAATTACAACAAGATAACATCGGTTCAAGATTATCTGAAGTACAAGAACAAATTAACGAATTTGGTGCTTTCACTAAATTAGTTGAATTAGTTTCTTTTGCTCCATTTAAAGGTGCTGCTGAAGCTTTAGAAAATGCTAATGATATCTCTGAAGGTTTAGTCTCTGAAAATTTAAAAGCTATCTTAGATTTAAACTTACCAAAAGGTTCAGAAAAGAAATCTGTCGTTTTAGCTATCTCTGATAAGAACTTAGGTCCTTCTATTAAAGAAGATTTCCCATACGTTGATTGTATCTCAAATGAATTAGCTCAAGATTTAATTCGTGGTGTTAGATTACATGGTGAAAAATTATTTAAAGGTTTCCAAGAAGGTGATTTAGATAGAGCTCAATTAGGTTTAGGTCATGCTTACTCAAGAGCTAAAGTTAAGTTCTCTGTTCAAAAAAATGATAACCATATTATCCAATCTATTGCTTTATTAGATCAATTAGATAAAGATATTAACACTTTTGCCATGAGAGTTAAAGAATGGTACGGATGGCATTTCCCAGAATTAGCAAAATTAGTTCCAGATAACTACAAATTTGCTAAATTAGTTTTATTCATTAAAGATAAAGCTTCTTTGAATGATGAATCTTTACATGATTTATCTGAACTTTTAGATAACGATGCTGGTATCTCTCAAAGAGTTATTGACAATGCCCGTATCTCTATGGGTCAAGATTTATCTGAAACTGATATGGAAAATGTTTCCATCTTCGCTCAAAGAGTTGTCTCTTTAGCTGATTACAGAAGACAATTATATGATTATTTATGTGAAAAAATGCATACAGTTGCTCCAAATTTATCTGAATTGATTGGTGAAGTTATTGGTGCTAGATTAATTTCTCACGCTGGTTCTTTAACTAACTTATCAAAACAAGCTGCTTCTACTGTTCAAATTTTAGGTGCTGAAAAAGCTTTATTCAGAGCTTTAAAAACTAAAGGTAACACTCCAAAATATGGTCTAATTTATCACAGTGGTTTCATCTCTAAAGCTTCTGCTAAGAACAAGGGTAGAATCTCAAGATACTTGGCTAACAAATGTTCGATGGCTTCAAGAATTGATAACTATTCTGATGAACCAACAAATGCTTTCGGTACTGTCTTAAAGAAACAAGTTGAACAAAGATTAGAATTCTACGCTACTGGTACTCCAACATTGAAGAATGAATTAGCTATTCATGAAGCTATGGAATTATATAAGAAAGACTTACCTCAAAAAGAAGAAGAAGAAGAAAAAGATTCATCATCTAAGAAGAGAAAATTAGAAGATGATGATGAAGAAGAAAAGAAAGATAAGAAGAAGGAAAAGAAGGATAAGAAAGAAAAGAAGGAAAAGAAAGAAAAGAAGGATAAGAAAGAAAAGAAGGATAAGAAGGAAAAGAAAGATAAAAAGAAGAAGAATTAAATAGATCTTTAACTGATTATTTTTTTTCAAAGTCTGAATAATAATTTTGTTAAACAAATTTTATCATCATATGTACTGTATATTTAGCTTATAGTGGATGAGGGACTCTAAAATTTGTTTCTTCAAGTCCCACTTGTCCACACAGCACTTAGTGTTCATTTTATATTAAATTACAATTATATTTTAAATTTCCTTTTATATATTTATATATACTATTTTACTGAAACAGCAGAGTGTAGCTGATGAAAGTGAAACTATGCTTTAATGGTTATTTAATTTTATTTAACTGTGTTTGTGAAATTATATACTTAACTATATATATAAACCGGACTGTGCACCAATAGCTGATCCAGCAAGCCTCCATAAACGATGACATTCCCCAGAATATTCATTATGATCAATAGAAAGTAAAGAACGACTATTGCTTATTAATTCTTCCATCGTTTCAAGTGTCATTTTTTCAAATCCGATTGGACCTTCACTTGGGGCAATAACACCTATGAAGTTTGCAATATCTTTTGTAATAAGTTGAGTTAATATACTACCTACAAATCCAGTTACGAATTCAGGAGCTTCTAATGAGCATTTTTCCTTTGATAAGGTTTTTAATGATGCGATTCTATCTGATGTACCAAATACTATAACTTTGGCGTCTTGACGGCAATTATGTAGAAGATATTCTGTCACTTTTGCTGCCAGGATATTACTAAAAATTGGGGACATCTTAAGGAAATTTTCTTCGATAGAAATTATAACAGTATCGTTGAATGTAATAATAGGAGCTGTGAATTTAAATACCTTTGCATTTCCATCATTATCATTAGTTAGTGTGACATCAACCTCATTTGGAAAATTTTCATTATAATTCCATGAGTAGGTTTCTGTGTTGTTGATAGCTTTGATATTCTCATTTATATTTAATTCTACTACAATATCACCTACTTTCTGTGAAGATAATAATGTATTTGGGAATAATGGATTCATCACTTTTGTCGTGATGACTACATTCTTGTAAGATGTCAAATCAACCTTAGGAAAAGTAACAACAGGTATGTTTTGTAATTGCAAGGACTCAACATTGGTTGAAATGATAGATGAGTCAACTTGATGCCTTGGTTCGGCTAGTTCATTCCATTGTTTAAACTAAAAAGATGTCGAATACCTTAGTGTGGCAAAAACGAAACAATTATTTGTTAGTAATAATATTCCACAGAAAAAAAATTAGAATTAATATAATTATATCCTAAATTACATACTAGCATCGTAAAGACAATATATTGTTGATAATTTAAACGCTTTATTTATACAGACGACTTATAAATTTAATTCTCTCCATATCCTTAACTCCATTGTATGAAATCAATTCCAGTTTTTTCATTTTTATACAATATGGGAAAAATATTGAATTTGAATTCATGAAAAATTAATTGATAAATATTACTATTAAAGAATATATATTAGAAGTGATGAGATAGAGAAGAATACATCTAGATAAGAAGTCTACCAATCTACCGCATACAACAACACATAAATATGTCTGATTTGGCTGTCCAGTATCAAAGTGTCCAAGGTGATCTTGAAGACCTTGTAAGTACCAGACAAAGATTGGAAACACAATATCAAGAGAATAAAATCGTTACAGAAGAATTTGATCAATTAAAAGAAGAAACACAGGTTTATAAATTGACTGGTAATGTATTATTGCCAATTGAACAATTTGAAGCACGCTCCAATGTTGATAAAAGATTAGAATTTATTCAAACTGAAATCAAACGTTGTGAAGAAAATATTAAAACCAAACAAGATAGTCTGGATAAACTAAGAGGTGAACTAATGAAATTACGTGGTGCAGCTTAAGATTAGTTGCTCATTAATTAATGCATTTCTACTATTTAATTACAACACAATGGTACTTACAGAAAGCAGTATAGAATCATAAATATATATATTATATACCTTGTAAGTAATTAATCATGATAGATATTTTAATGTAGTATATATATATATATATATATATATATATGGAAAGGATTCATAAAAAGTTTAATTTATTATTTTATTGATTTTTTTGGTTTAGTTAACTTATGTACAAGTGAATATATAAAATCAACCTCTTGCTAATCTTGATTTAACCATATTAACAGAATTCATTAATACGTACCAAGCATATTCTTCAGTGTTATTATAATAGTCACCTAAATTCATAATACGGTTTAATTTATCTTTTGCAAATTCAAATGTTTCTTTATGTCCAACAGATTTATCTTGGGCCATAAATAATTTACTAGAAATATAAGCGGAACTAACCCCCATACGTTTTGTATACCAAGCAAAATCATGATGATCTTTTTCATTTGAAAAATAAATCATATCATCAGATAATCTATGTAATTCAGGTAAAGCAGTATTTAATAAAAATGGACCTGGAATTGCTAATTGAGAGAGTAGTTGTGATAAATGTGGACTAATATGAGTGTCCATTTCCAATCTTTTTATCAATAATTCTTCCAAAGTTGGTAATTGATCAACTGCTGTATCTGGGGAAATATCTTCAGATAACTTATACCTCTTAGTAACTAAATTAAATTTTAATAATTCCATGATAGCAGGTGAAGAATGTAAGAAAGAGGCAGAATTTGATGAACCTAATACTGATAACATTGTAGAAGGATAACCTAATTCATTCAAAGAATTAATTATAGCTCTTTCATTGAAACCGAATTCTGGTACAGATTTATTTAAAGTATGTGACAATATTTCGTACTGTTTTGAATCTTTACCATAAATTAAAGGGGATAATGTTGTTGGTTTAACATATTCGATTGAATTAGGATGGTAACAACGAATGCTGTTGCTTAATCTCTTTAGTATATATTTATTCGACATGATCAATTGTAATGACAGTTCACACTTCCAATTGACTTCTCTAATTCACACAAATATAAAAAATAATTCACTATTGAAAACAAAATATAGTATGTCTCTTAAAGATTCAATCATGTTGTATTATACTTAAAAGGTGTATTTCATTCTACCAATTTTTGAGTCTTCATCGTATAAACTCTGAATTAACGGTGTCGTTCAAAATGACGTTCTTATTCACCTAAAATCACCACTCGTAGCACGTGACACACAATTATATTTTAAAAGTAATACCATTATTAAGAAAGATGAAAACAATTCCTTATCACATTGAATAGGATACATTTGGGTATATGCAGAAGAAACTCGTTATTCAGGTGATGCCTTGTGGGATGTTCTTCAAAATGGGTTTGTTTCTTTGATGAAACTTGGGTTATTAGAAGACATCTGTATTTTCTGGTTTAGGATAAATTGATGAGATTTGTTTGTTTGATAGTGATGGGAAGTTGAAGCAATTATGCTTTCATTTATTGGAAAATCTGCATACTGGATGGAAACACTATATACATTACTGTACTACTAATCATATGCAATAAGGATATATAATTGTGTTCCTGGGCATTGCATTTAGTAAAAAAAAAATGTTCTAAAAAAAATTTAACCGCCCAGGACGCTAATCCCAGAATTCTGTGCGATTTGCGAAAAGTTCAGAACCGGAGGCTATACAGACTGACACTGATAAACTAGAGTACATACTTAATGTGAATATAACAAAAAGATATAAAAGTCTCAAGAGTTCATGAGGTATACCAGTTTCATCAAGTTCTAAAGTACTAGATAAAGCTATTATAATCAAAATACAAAAAAGTATCAAAATTATTCGAAGTTGTCAAACAGAGAAACAATATCTCTCCACCACACACACATATATATATATATATATCGATACTAGATGCTTTAGCCATTGCCATTGCTAGTAGCAATAGATTATATCTATAACAATCTACCATAACTTTTGAAGGTGATGGATTAATTGTAAATTCAGCAGTCCACATCTCTCACTATCAACGAGGCCAAGGTTCCATTTTTGTGTCTTAACAAAATATTTTGAGGGTTGTTTACCCTCCCTTTCTGGGGTAGATTTATTAACCCAAAAGTTTTTATTTATGGACAGGACATAGCATGTTCTCGTTTACAACTTGTGAAAGGAAACAGAGAGGAATCTACAGAGAAAGAAAGAGAGATTAGTTTCTGAATTATTCTTTAAAGGAAGTATTTGTAATAATTATTTGATTTATTTGATTGATCAAATCTAATTGATAGATTAGTGTTTTGGCATTAGCATTAGTAAACTTATTCGTGTATTATCTTATATTACATCAAGGTATACTAGAAAAATTAAATTTATTTTGAAGGTTCTTTTAAACTAACCTTTTCAATTACTTCTCTGTTTAGTGTGGAGACTATTATAAAATAAACCATTTTATAATGAATTTAGTTTCTTCTGTTAATACAATTAGACAACCTTTAGCTATCAATGTGGTAGCTAAGAATTTCTCACAATGTCAAAAAAGATCTATGATGGGTTTTGTAAGAAATGCTTTAGGGTTAGATCCACCTCCTTCACCTGATGACCCTACTCCAGAAAATAGATTCCATCCTTGGGATCAATCACCATACGGTGATTTGCGTGAACGTGCTGCAAGAATTAGAACTTTAGCTAAATGTCCAATAACGCATAATGAAATTAATTATACTTGTCCATTATCAGGTATTCCAACTCATCATTCTCGTGAAGCTTGGGAAGCTGATAAAGAATATAGAGAATCAAAAAGATATGAACTTTTGAAAAAAGTTAATATTTATGAACATGATTTGAGAAGTGGTAGACCATTCCCAGAATTTGATTTCCCACAAAGTCAAGATTTTGATCGTTTAATTAATTTAACAAATTGGGATCTTTTCTTTTATACTCGTTCATTTTATTCAATGGACACAGAATTTCAACTTGCTGCTGCAACAAAAATGTTAAGTTATCCAATAACAATTGGTTCAATCTTACATCAATATTCTCCTTATTCATTAAATCCAAAGGGTCCAATTACATTAGAAGGTTTAAAATCTTTAGCTGCTTTACGTTACACCTTATATCCTTACCAAAATAATACAAAATCTGTGCAAAGTAAAGAACGTCCAATGAGAATATTTATCTTAGGTGCAAGAGCAGAATCTCAATTACCTGGTCATGTTTGGAAACAATTACAATATTTATTCCCTGATCAAATTTTTGAAATTCATTTTGTTGGTGCAGAATGTTTATTAAATAAAGAAAAAACACAATATATTAATTCTCCAACTCCTGTAATTAAAAGAATTGATGAAACTTTGAAATTAATTTATCATTCAGATTATTTCCATGTATTCCATGAAGCTCAAGATTTTTTCCCATATGATCCATTTTCAGATGTATTTTTCACCTTCCATCCAGGTTTTGCCGCACCAGAATCAACAGATTTATGGATGGGTGATACTATGCAAGCTTTATTAGATACTAAATGTGCCATTTTTACAACAGGTTTTAATAAACAAGATTTATTACGTGATGTGGAAATAGTTAAAAGTAAGTATGGTAAAGAAGTGGATATGCTAATGGATCCAGTTAAAAATGTTTTCGGTAGTACTAAATGGGAACTAAATGATATGAATCCTCAAGAAGTTTATCAATTCAATATGTATATTGCTGGTTTCAGAGGTAAGAGATACCATGCAATTGAAGTGTAATTAAACATTTATCAAGTCTCTTAAAGAGCTTATAAATACAAATATAAATACCATAAATATCATGTAAATAAAGTATCACATAGATATATAATTTTATCAGAAAATATTATCATACATACATATATATATATATAAAAGAAAACACAGAACAACTAGAAACCAACCAATAATTATTATTGAAAACTTTTTTTATTAGTAGTACAGAAGGTAAATTAATACTTAATGATATATGATTTATGAATATTACATAATTGCGTTGTAAAATAATACGAAATCTCTTTGACATTTCCCCCATCTTTGTGGATCAAAAAATATATAAGACCCTCTCTCACTTAGACCATCTGCGGTGACTAATGGTTCGATCATTGGATCCTTAGTTAACCATGCTTTTAGAGTTTTATGATAACGCCAGTTACGTTTTCTTAATTCTAAATATGTTAATTCTTGGATTACGGTACCTGGATGTTTATAAAACAAATAAAATAACGTTTCATCTTGAAATAATGTAACACGTTGTTGGTCTGTTTCTACTGAGTTGAATACTGGAGGCGATACTGGCGATTGTAATACATTTGGAATGTTTGTAAATGATGCTGGTGTGAAAAACCTTGGTTCTACTTCACTTCTTGACGTTTCTGCCCAAGGAGATTGAAAAGTATCTAAGACACGGTGTCTCTTGTTGTCATTAGGTATACCCAACGAATGTTGCATGGACGATAGATCTGCACCGATGGTCATTGCGTGGTTATATTTCATGGCCAATTCAGGATCATCTTGCCTAATCAGTGGCTCTAACGCCTTCAAACCAAATTTATCCATTATTCCTTAACTTGATAAATTTAAATAAATAAATAAATATGTGATAAGTTTCTTTGTGATAGTATGCCTTTATATGTCTATATATATTCGAAGTATATCCGCAATATATGTTTGTTCATTAAACCTCCTTTAGTGTTTTTAACCATATTTAATTTTAAATTTTCATTTTCTTGTAAAGTGAAATTAGGTATGCTCTAATATTGAAAAATTTAAAAAAAGCAGATGAGATGGGATCTAAAGAGTGAGATGAATAGTTAAATGTAATGTTAGTTTTAATTATAGATAGTTGTTAGATCGGTGCTGGATCGTGTCAAACAACGTAAGAGTGTGAGCTAGAACGATAAATAAAATGGGATCACGTAGACATCAACCAAATTTGTTAATTACTGGTACTCCAGGTTGTGGTAAGTCAACTACCTGTGAACTTCTACAAAGAAGATTAGATGGTTACAAATATTACAATATATCAGATTTTGCCAAGGAACACGAGTGTTACGATGGTTATGATAAAGATCGTAAATCTCATATTGTTGACGAGGATAAGTTGTTGGATGAATTGGAACCATTACTAAGGGCCGGTAAGAGTATAGTAGATTGGCATGTAAATGATGTATTCCCAGAGAGACTAATCGATTTAGTAGTTGTACTAAGATGCGATAACTCTATTTTATATGACAGATTGAATTCAAGAAACTACCATGATGCCAAGATTCAAGAAAATCTAGATGCAGAGATCATGGGTGTTGTATTGCAAGATGCACAAGAATCCTACGCAGAGGAAATTGTTGTTGAATTACAAAGTGATACAACTCAACAAATGGAAGCTAATGTTGATAGAGTAGTAGACTGGGTGAAGTTATGGGCAAAACAACATGAAGATGGTGTATCCAATGAACTTGGATCCGATGTATCTTCTTCTTCTGAAGAAGAAGAAGAACAAGAAGAATCTGAAGGAGTAGCAGAAGAAGATGATAATTAAAAAACACTCTCCATACCATCCGAGTGTGTGCTTACGAAATCAAAACCATGATACTGTTCATATATAAATAGATTAAACATATTAAACATATATAAATAGTTATGTAAATTATTATTAACGATTTTGGAGTACTATCCATAAAAATCCCAGAAAGAGACTCGTGTTCTTATACGATATTTCAATGCAATGATACTCATTCATTATCCATTGAGACATCTTTTAACTCTCATTTATGTGTGGTCTCTTGTTACTCACATACATTTTCTTTCAACATCATCTCTTCGAGAGGACCACCAAACAAAATTTGACGATGCGATGCTCTGAAAAAAAAATATCGATGCACAATTTTTCATTTTGGACAATAAAAGAAGTAGATTTAGCAAACCCAGTTGTGTTTTAGATTAATTTTTGATAATATTACTAGGTATTTTACTGGTATTACAATACAAATCTGTTGCTGTAACAAGCTTTTATAAGTAGATTACCTTTTTCTTCTAGTTTTTCGTGGAACCTCGAGTACAGAAGAATCGATATTTCCTTTTCCAAAATTGACACTCAGGTAATAATGTACTATATTATTTTAGAGGTCGATACGGTTCATCGAATCGAGACACCTAAAGATCATTCATGTATTAACAAAATTTATTACCAATTAATCAATGCTGAAACATTAGCTTGTCATTATCCAAAGGATACCGTTAAATGCATTGCTACAGAAACAGGTGATGAAGGTTGCACACTTTCATTAAAAGATATGCTAGCATTGTTAGATAAAGAAGTTTACGAGGTTATAGCAGACAATGAATTTGTGCTATGTTCATTAAATTCTACCTGGGATATCCGTGTTACTATACCGAGACAGGCTCGTGATGAAGCTGTTGCGTTACCAAAATTTTTGGAACATCCACAAGTTTTCGATTTATGGAGAGAGTTTAACGTATGGTGTTCTAATCATTCAGATACAATTGAATTAAAAAAATCAAGAAAATTAAGAGATTACCGCGATTTATTCAGAATACTTGATCTTAAAACAACAGAGAATGAAGAAAAATTACCTAGTATTAATGACACAGTTGATGTTCTATTAAAATTATACGAAAAATGTACTAGTCCTGATGATGAAGTAAAAGTGTTAACTCATCCATATGATTCAAAATTAGATTTACAAACATTTATTCAAGAAAGCTCAAGAGTCTTATATGTCAACAATTTACCACCAGACACAACACAGAGTGAACTGGAATCATGGTTTGCTCAATTCGGTTCAAGGCCTATTGGATTCTTAACTGTTAAAAATATAGTTGAAGATACCTCGAATGTTTATAACAATTGGAGCATGAACAATAGTCCATATGTAGAAGAACAAGACAGTATATCTGGTTTTGTCGTATTTCAATCGCATAAGGATGCTTCTGAAGCGTTAACATTAAATGGACGCTCTATATTATCAAACATGGCCAATACAAAACAACCACGAGTAGTTGAACATATTGTTGAAATTCAGCCATCGTCTGCATCTGTTTTGGAAAGAATACAAGAGATTTCTTCACCATTTCCACAAAGCAAAAATAAACCTAGACCAGGTGATTGGAACTGTTTATCATGTGGATTTTCTAACTTCCAGAGGAGAACTGCATGTTTTAGGTGCTCATTCCCAGCTGCATCTTCTACTCAGTATAACAATAGAACTTTTGTTAACAATTTAAATAGAACAATGTCGTCGAGCCCAGCTGGTGATAATAGTAACAGTACTAGAGGATCATTGACACCAAATCAATACCTATATTCTACACAAACACAACAGAATAATCAACAAAGACTAAATACTTTAACTTCATCTGTAAGTTATCCGGGTTTGATGATGAATAATAGTCCATATAGATATGGAAACAATCATCATAATGGTAGCAATAGATACAACAATCAACAAAATACAGGTAATGTCAGTGCGGGTGGTTCTAATGTTCCATTTAGAGCCGGTGATTGGAAATGTACTGCATGCACATACCATAATTTTGCAAAGAATATTGCCTGTCTACGTTGTGGAGGCCCAAAAGTACATTCTACACATTCTGAATCAAATAATTTGAACAGTAGTACGCCCAATGATTATAACAATGGTCATATGAATAACCAACCCACTACTAATTACAATATACGCCAAAATAACAATAAAAATAACAACGTGAATCTTATGGAATTTGCCAATTTGAAAACGTCTACAACACTAGATGATATTACTGACAAAAAATCACATAAAATGTTTGCAAATAGCAATAACAATACTAGTAACAACGATAATAATAATACTGCTCGTACAACCGTGGGTTATGGAAACAATTCTGGTGATACAAGTAATGGAAATGGGTTAGGTGTTTCTTTAGATACAAGAAGTTCTTCAGAGCCTGCTTGGTAAGTACGTGAATGGTTATGGGTATGCATTTTATAAATTTCATTTCAGCATATAAGATTTTTTGACTGTTCATTTCGTGCTTTTTTATAATTCTTTATATATAATTTACTCTTTTACACGTTTATAGTTACATTTATAAGGGTAGATAATGCATGTGTCGCGAAGGTAACTGAATATCATATGGAAGTTAGATGTATTAATCTCTATATTTACGAAATAACTAATTACTAAATTATTTAGAAGTATCTAGGACAGTTCTTAGACAATCACCATGATGTAAATCATCAAATGCTTCATTGATTTCAGTCATTGGTCTTCTACCAGTGATAAATTCATCTACTTTTAAGGAACCCTTTTGATAATCTTTAATTAGACCGGCCATTTCAGTTCTACCTTTGATACCACCGAAAGCGGAACCCTTCCAGACTCTACCAGTAACCAATTGGAATGGTCTTGTAGAAATTTCTTGACCGGCAGCAGCAACACCAATAATGATTGATTGACCCCAACCTTTGTGACAAGCTTCTAAAGCATCTCTCATTACTTGTGTATTACCAGTACAATCGAAAGTGAAATCTAAACCACCATCTGTCATTTCAACTAATTTTGAAACAATTGTTTCACCTTCTTTTAATTCCTTTGGATTAACGAAATCTGTAGCACCGAAATCAAAACTCCACTTCTTTTTATCGTTGTTAATATCAACAATGATAATTTTAGAAGCACCTCTGGCCTTAGCACCTTGCACAACAGATAAACCGACGGTACCAGCACCGAATACAGCTACTGTATCACCTTTTTGAACATCAGCAGTCTTAACAGCGGCACCGTAACCTGTAGTAACCCCACAACCCAATAAACATACGGATTCTAATGGAGCAACTGGGTCAATGGCAACAACAGATACATCAGCTACGACAGTATATTGAGAAAAAGTAGAACAACCCATGAAATGTAAGATTGGTTCACCTTTTAGATTATGAAATCTACTGGTACCATCTGGCATGACACCCTTACCTTGTGTAGCTCTTACGGAACCACATAAGTTTGTCTTACCTGATAAACAGAATTTACATTTTTTACATTCAGCAGTGTACAATGCAATGACATGATCACCAACTTTAACAGAAGTAACACCTTCACCAATAGATTCTACTATACCCGAACCTTCATGACCTAAGATACATGGGAATGCACCTTCTGGATCGACACCTGATAAAGAATAAGCATCAGTATGACAGACAGCAGTGTTGATGACTTTAATACGAACTTCATGTGCCTTAGGTGGATCAACAGTGATTTCTTCAATTGATAATGGTTTAGCAGCTTCGTATGCAACGGCAGCTGTACATTTAATTGGTTTACCAACGGTGGAATGTTGACGCAGGTTATTGGAATATTGAATAATATTAAATGAAGACATATTAATTATTAGTAATGTTGTAATAATTAATACAATTAGTTATGTTTGTAATTGCTTACTTTTATTATATAC
>JAJLTL010000077.1:0-54645 GCA_030568135.1 Vanderwaltozyma yarrowii
ACAAGAAAGTCAGAAACGTTCCAGTTAGAGAAGGTGTTGATATTGAATTCTCCACTAACCAAAAGGATGAAATTGTTTTATCCGGTAACTCTGTTGAAGAAGTTTCTCAAAACGCTGCTGATATCCAACAAATCTGTCGTGTTAGAAACAAGGATATCCGTAAGTTCTTAGATGGTATTTACGTTTCTCACAAGGGTTGTATCGTTGAAGACATGTAATTGTTTTGAAAATAATAATAATCAATATTTTCAATCATTTGTCTTTTTGTCTCTTCATTAAATGAATTTAATCATGGGTATTTTACGGTCTATTTTTTTGTATTATAGAAAAAAAAATATAACAATGAGATTAATATAACATTTTATATGTTAGATGCTCCGTTGTTCATATATAACTAGATATAAGTTATTTATTTCGTTTATATAGTAGGTTATGCGGTATCAAAATCAATCATTTTGATATTGTATTGGATAAAACTAAAAGTTTTATCTAGATCAAACGTTGCTAGTGCTCAACTATAATAAAGAGCCAGTTCTTTACGTTTGATCAACATATTTTTATTTCAATTAAAAATTTTCCAATCTTTTTAAAAAGGGAATTCAGGGAATTTTAATAAACTAATAACTTATTTTTAAAACTCGAATCATAGTTTTTTTCTCACTAATTTTTGTAAATTTTATCTTGTATTGAAAACTAAAAATTTAGTTTATTCAATTATGATGGAAAAATTAAATATTCTTCTTTTACCAGTTGGTAAGAAATATATAATAATCAATCAAATTGAATACGATTACAAATAATAATTATTGATTCTGACATTTGTTAATAGCAAAGAGAATTACACAGCTTTAATCTTATTTCACGGTACGCCATATTACGTTAAGAGTACACATGTTAAAAAATACATCAAAACAATTATTTCAAGACGTAATAATGCCCGTAGAAGTTCTTTTCCTCTATTAAATAGATTTTTTATTTACTGATTGGCAACATTTTTTTAGTTTAGATGTTTATTAGCGTATGTACGTTGATTTCACAATCTCTATCCAACACTATTATTAAAATTTTCTAAATATATACTTTACTAAAATTATGAATCGTACTGTTCAAATAAATAAAAAAACCAAGCGTAACTGATTACAGGGATATATTCAATTACGCACGAATTAATATAAAATTCAAAAATTTAAATACAAGCAAGCATAGGAAATTTTTACTACTTTTAATCAAGTCACTGTAATCGTGTATATGTGAACAAACATTAGTAAGATTTATATCCTTAATAGTAATTAAAAAGATAAAACTAATAAGAAACCATAGTCTTTCATCATACAAAATTTCTTCGAAACTCTGATTTTTTTTGGTTTTTGTTTCTTTTCGTGTATTGGTTATGACGCTATCAAAAAATTAGCCGCTCAACCACGCAAAACCAAGCACACCTCGGCCGGTGAGCAGGGGAGAAGGGGGTGGGTAGGAGAAGTAATACCCGACACCACACCCAAAACAGGTCATATTGCACGGACCTGTTTTTTTCTAGGCGAAAAAGGAAAAAAAAATAATATCAGAGGAGATGGTTCGAGTATTCATTTTTTAAGTTTCTCGAAGAGTTTCTCAGTTTTCTCAGTGTTTTTTTCCTTTTCCAATTTCAGGTTTTTTTTATTTTTTACTTCTTAATTTTTCGGGTTGTTGTTTATTTCTTTTCGTCTTCGATGGGTGTGTTTTCATTTTTTTTCCTTTTTCAATTATGAAAATATTTTGGAAATTCGTTATTTATAAATAATGAGAATTTGTTTAGATTTTTTGGAAAAAATGTCGTTATTACTTTTTTGAAAAAATATTACAATCCTTATTGTTTATTGTAATTATTTTTAGCAACGCTTTACATTTTATATATATATTTTAAAATCTTATTCTTATATATAAAGATACTTCTTATTTTACGATTTAAATACTTTTAAAATATAAAAAAAAGAGTACTAACAAGTCTACAAAGAATATAAACCAACGTTTATCGTCGTTTTTTATTAAATTTCCAACTATTTACATTCCTTTTTTACTATTGTTTAGAAAATAGAAAATAATATAATATTAATTATATCATCCTATTTCCTTCCAACTAGATTACATTCCTTTGTTTAAATTTTCATCTTTGAAGACTATTTTATTATAATAAGAAATCGTATGTATACACGTCCAATTCATCATCATTATTATTGATTGATTTTTATGTTTTTTTACACTATTTTATTTTATTTTATGCAATTCACTGGATAGGATCCACATGAACCAATGATCAAGGATGAAGAGAGGTTATATTCATCGTCTATACCATAAACTTATTATCATGGTTCCCTTTAATTTCATTTCCCCCCCATGCCATCCCATCAAATAACACATGTTTATCAATACACCAATTTTAAAATCTCCAAGTTTTTTTATTTTATGCTAATTTCTACCCGCCCTAACTATTTACCTTTCATCGAATCAGGTAACTGTTTTTTTTTCATCACAGCAAAGCGAATACTGAAAATGGACAACAAGAATTAAATTTTTCGCATCCGTCATCGTTGACGATGCAATTTAAGTTACAATAATCCTTCATTTTGTTTATTTTTACCACGACGCGAGGCCGAAGTAGGGAAATTTTACAAAGGGACATATTAGGGCAGAATGGTTTAAGATATTTTCCCTTTTAGATTTTTTTTTTTTGCAGTAACTCAAGATCTAGTTTCCGTTGGGTAGGAGAAAAATTACCTTTTGAAGTAATGGAGTAAGAAATAGGAAATAGTACGATCAATTACATTTTCGTGTTTTTTCCTATTTTTTATTTTTATTTGTTTTGAATACAACATTCTTCTATTTGGTTTATCACAATATTGAAAAATTATATTGAGTTGTTTGAAACTTGATATGTTTTCATATGGTGGTATGACCCTCAATGATTAAGATTTTATTAGTTAATAATGTACAATATTAAATGAAATGCAGTGAAATAAAATATAAGAAATATAATAGCGTTTAAAAATATTTATTGAACAAAATCACAATTTACTAACAATTATTATTATATTGATTATAGCTTTTTTTATTATTATTTTATCAAAAAACCAACCAATATTAAATTATGAAATTTTCAACCGCTAAAAATATTGCTGTTGCATCTTTATTAGGTTCAACTGCCGTTGCTTCTGCTCTATCTAAAGACTGTAACGAAGCCGCTACCACTACTTTAACTGGTAACCATCAACATAAGAGAGCCGTTGCCATCGAATACGTTTACGAAACTATTACCGTCGATGAAAAAGGTAACGTTGTCGGTGAAGCTCCACAATCTTCCACTTGGGCTGCTCCAACCTCTACTTTAACTCCAGCTGCTGTTGATACCACTTCTCAAGTTCAAGCTCAAGCTGTTGTTCAATCTACTTCTGAAGCTCAAGTTGTTGCTGAAACTACTTCTGAAGCTCAAGCTGCCGCCGTTGAAACTACCACTGAAGCTCAAGCTGCTGCTGCAACCACCTCTCAAGCTGCTGTTCAATCCTCTGCTGCTGCTACTTCTTCTAAATCATCATCTTCAACTTCTAACGGTATTTCTGGTGATTTATCTGCTTTCTCAGCTCCAACTGAAAAATTCGAAGATGGTACTATTGCATGTTCTGAATTCCCATCTGGTCAAGGTGTTATTCCAATTTCTTGGTTAGGTGAAAATGGTTGGTCTGGTGTTGAAAACACTGACACTTCCACTGGTGGTGACTGTGCTGAAGGTTCATACTGTTCCTACGCTTGTCAAGCTGGTATGTCTAAGACTCAATGGCCTTCATCTCAACCATCTGACGGTAGATCTGTTGGTGGTTTACTATGTAAGGGTGGTTACTTATACAGATCTAACACTGATACTGACTACTTATGTGAATGGGGTATCGATTCTGCTTACGTTGTTTCTGAATTATCTTCAGATGTTGCCATCTGTAGAACTGATTACCCAGGTACCGAAAACATGGTTATTCCAACTTTCGTTACCGCTGGTTCTACTCAACCATTAACTGTTGTCGATCAAGATACTTACTACACATGGCAAGGACAAAAGACATCAGCTCAATATTACGTTAACAATGCTGGTGTTTCTGTTGAAGATGGTTGTGTCTGGGGTACTGACGGTTCTGGTGTCGGTAACTGGGCTCCATTAAACTTTGGTGCTGGTTACACTAACGGTATCAGTTACTTATCTTTGATTCCAAATCCAAACAACAAATCTCCATTGAACTATAACGTTAAAATTGTTGCTGGAGATGATAACTCTGTCGTCAATGGTGACTGTAAATACGAAAATGGTGTTTACACTGGTGGTTCTGATGGTTGTACCGTCGCTGTTACTAAAGGTACCGCCCATTTCGTTCTATATTAAGTTGATTAATTGTTTCACAAAATACCTTTTACTTTTATTTTTCGTTTTATGCAGTTACTTTTTGTCTTAAAGCTTAGATATTTTGCAATTTTATTAGCTATAAATGGACTGTTTTTTATTATTATCCCTTAGTGGAATTCTTTTTATAATTTAGTTTTTTTGGTATACATATAGACTATTATATGGACTATATATATTTATATGCCATTTGTTAGAAAGACAAATTTTTGTAACATTAACAAAATATAAATACATTTTTATTGTAGTTTATTTAAATATTAATTGCAGAAATAGAGAAATTCAAATATTTCTTCCTGAAATATGTTTGAATATTTTTCTATTACAAGATAACTTGTTTGATGAGTTAGTAATAGTTATGGATGCTTTTGATATTAATGTATTTTCCATATGAAATAATATTGAAATAATATATTGTGTTTAATATAAAAAACGGGGATATAATAATATTGATTTATATGCGTATTATTCTTAAGTATAAATTTTTTTGATTGTATGTATTGCATGTAAAGAAATATTACATAGGATAGTTTCGGATTTTTCATCACTATTAAGTTTTGTCAAGAAAGTGTACGTAGAATAACGCACAAATATGAAAATACTATTACGAATGGATATTAATTGAAGGCAATTCAATTAAATTAGGATATTTGATATACCATACTTTATTATGTCAATGCATTTTTATTTTTATTTTTATATCCGCTTCTCCTTTTCCCTGCATTTACTTCTTAGTTACACAATATACACAATGTTCCTAAATTTGGTAACAATTAAACTCAAAGATGATCCGACCAACACTAGATACCATGGGGTGACGCTAACATACCATTATATAACTATGACAATTCCGATGATCGGCTTTGTATGATGCATTCTTCGCTGTGTCTTTTCTTAGTAAAATTTTAAAATTACATCATTTATGTGTGTAATAATATATCTCCTCCAATATTAAAGTTAATAACGATAAATATATAAATATTTTCCTCACAGCCAAATAACTGCGGTGTGTTTCTGTAGCTTGATGGTTATTTAGTTTATACTACACTTAATCTTACCTTTTTGTCTTTCCCCTAACATTTAGTAAGCATTCATCTTTGAACACACACACACACACACACATTGTGGCTGAAGGAGTAATGAATATTTTATCTAGGTATGCCATTCTCACCAGAAATATAGTCAGGAAGATCCATTTTGCATAAACACCTGCTATTACCGCCTGAAACAGTGACAAAAAGATACCCATTTACTTTATTTTTAACACCACTGTCTGGGTATCTCTGATTTCTTATCTTTGTACGAATATGTGGTAGCACCACCCTTTTCCGAATATAGGCACAAAGAAACACCAGCAGTTTGTTGATCGGAATTTTTAGGATTATGTTTTTGCAAGGACATATCCTCCTCCCAACGGCAAGTCATCACTGGCGGCTTCTCCGCGCATTGTTGCATCCCGTGATATTTCTTTTTTCCGCTCTTCTACAGCACATCCTGGCGACGTCACTATATTGTCGGTATAATCAATTTGTCCTACGGTGGGTTTTTAAAGTTTTGTAAAGTTTGTCTGAATGATTAGTATAAAAAAATAGGAAAGTTTTTTGAAAATTAATTGGCGCAGAACAAACGTCGCAGAAACAAATAGTTATTTTCTTGGGAAACCCACTTTTCTAACTACGGTGAATAGCAGAAGCGTACGGCAGCACTGCTAGGGCAACAATCTGTTCTTATTTCCATTCTCTCAGAGAACTCGGCACAGCTACGCCTATTCCCGTTCCCTGCTTTTTCTGCTAAATACCAAATTTTCAATTTTTTTCGAACTGGTAAAGAGCGGAAATACGTTCATCAAAAACCTGGGATGCCCTTGCGCCGTTTCTTTTCGTCCCCTTCTTTCTTCTGCTGGATTTTCTCTTTATCTGTGTTATTTTTTGATTTATTGAGTAGTAAAATTATTATGTAATTGTATATCTTGAACTTTTTCAATGTATTTATAAAAATATAAATATAACTAATTTAGACTTTTATAATTATAAAGTTTCTTTTCAAAAAGGAAACATATATAAACAATATATATATCTGAATACTTTTTATAATTATATTTATGATTATCATTATATCAAGTTTATTCATTATATGTTAAGAACACAATCTAGTTATTAACTTTTCTTGTTTAAATAGAGTTAAACTTCATTAAACATCTTAGATAGATAAGCATACAATGCATCATAGCTACATCATAATATAATAGAAGATAATAAACAACATCTCTATTTTTTTTTTTCAACACAATTAATTCATCTGACTGGATAATACTTTTACAATTTATAATCATAGTATTCTTAGTTTTAAACCAATATTTTTATTTTAAATCAAAATAAAAAAAATAAACGATATAAAAATCATAAAATCATAAAATAAGTATACATCATCGTATCAACTTAAATCATCATTCATTCCTGTCTCAAGTTAATATATAACACGAGGTTCATTTTTCATTTCTTTTTTACTTTTCAATATTCATTATAAAATTACTTTAATATCTATCATCCATAAGACTCCCAACATGTCGTCAACTGAAGAAAATATTAAAAAACAAACAGGTTCAACTCAAGATATAAATGATGTTGAATCTACTGCATCATTAGAACAAAATTTGGATTCAGAGAATTCAATCATCAGTGGTTTCCATAAAAGAACACCACTAGGAACAAATAAAGAAGAAAATGATGAATACGATGTAGATTCATTAAATATCATAAAGACAAAATCACTTAAGGAAGGAGAACCAAGTATTACATCACCTCCACATTCAAGGTTCGGTCATTCTGAAAAGGTTATGTTAGTGGTACAATGTGCATTCACAGGGTTTTTTTCAAGTATTGCTGGTGCTATTTATTATCCTGTTTTAACAGTTATTGAAGAACAATTCGAAATTACAGAAGAATTAGCAAATCTAACTGTTGTGGTTTACTTCATTTTTCAAGGTTTAGCTCCATCATTAATGGGTGGTTTAGCTGATTCATTAGGAAGGAGACCGGTTATATTGGTTTCTGTTCTTGTTTACTTTGCTGCATGTGTAGGTTTAGCTTGCTCACAAACTTATGGACAAATTATTGCTTTGAGATGTTTGCAAGCTGCTGGTATTTCACCAGTTATTGCAATTAATAGTGGTATTTGTGGTGATATAACGACAAGAGCAGAAAGAGGTAGTTACGTAGGTTACGTATCCGGATTCATTGTTATCGGTAGTGCATTCGGTGCATTAATTGGTGCAGGGTTATCAGCAACATGGAACTGGAGAGCAATTTTTTGGTTTTTAGCAATTGGTTCTGGTATATGTTTAATAATTTCCTCTATTATATTACCAGAAACTAAAAGAACCATGGTAGGCAATGGCTCCATTACTCCATCTTCTTATGCAAATAAATCACCATTTATAACAATCCCAAGGATTAAAAGAAAATTACATTTATCAAATCCAGATTATGAAACATTAGAACCAAGAACACCAATAAATTTACTTGCTCCTCTAAAAATTATAAGAATACCAGAATTATCAATTCTAATGCTAGTAGCAGGATTACAATTTTCAATGTGGACAACACATCAAACAGCATTAACAACAGTTTTAAGTAAAAATTACCATTTGACAGTGGCAAAAATTGGTTTATGTTTTTTACCAACTGGTATATGTACTTTAATCAGTGTTATAAGTTGCGGTAGATATTTAAATTGGAATTATAGAAAGCAATTTGCCGCTCATAAAATATGGTTAAAGGAACAAGAAGAAAAACTATTACAGGAAAATAATAATGATCATACTAGAGTACAAGAATTGATGAACAGTGATCATTATTACACATTTAATATTTGTAAAGCAAGACTACAACCAGCATTCATCACTTTATTATTGAGTAGTTGTGGGTTTGCCGCCTTTGGCTGGTGTATTAGCGTAACCGCACCACTACCTGCAGTTTTGGTAATGAGTGGGTTCTCTTCACTATTTTCAAATTGTATTTTAACAATGTCAACAACACTGGTAGTTGATTTATTTCCTTTAATATCTTCAACAGCTACTGGTTGTTTAAACTTATTCAGATGTATTT
This sequence comes from Vanderwaltozyma yarrowii, assembly GCA_030568135.1. Classification (NCBI taxonomy): domain Eukaryota; kingdom Fungi; phylum Ascomycota; class Saccharomycetes; order Saccharomycetales; family Saccharomycetaceae; genus Vanderwaltozyma; species Vanderwaltozyma yarrowii. The sequence goes on from JAJLTL010000077.1 coordinate 8,527, forward strand.
TAGCAGCTATTTTTATTGCTGCTTTAAGTCGTATGGCTGATGCCATGACTTATGGTGGTGTATTCACATTTTTGGCAGCAGTTACAGGTGTTTCATCATTACTTTTATGGATACCTGTAAAAAATGGTAAAAGAATTTCTTTTGAAAGGAAGCGTGAAGATGGTCTATTAGGCTTATAGAATATAATTATAAATATAAATATATACTGTGCAATATGCATTTTTTTTTTAATGAAATACCTATGACTTTTCATGTTTTGTTACACTTCTATTTACAAAAATAATTTTAATATTATAAAATGAAAATTAAATTTAAATAACTAAATATAAAAATGACATAAATAATTTATCTTCCTAAAGTTTAATGATATTATATTAGTTGTACAAAATAAAAATTTATCATATTTAGCAATATACAGAGAAAAGAATTACAAACTTCTTTATAATGCGATTATTGAGAAGCACATTGAACACCTTCACCTTGTTGACCTTCATCATCAGAATCGTAACTTTGGCCACCTCTGCCGTTTGAGCTAGAATATTTGGAAGGATCGAAATCTGCTAATACACAATCATCTATATGAGCCTTAGCTGGAATTGTGACTTTATTTCTTGGAGGTAAAACATCTTCTAATGCCTTTAATTTTTCTTCAGTGGCAAATTGATTTTCTGGGAATTTAATCTTGAATGTAATTATTAAGTTACCGTAACCACCGTATTTTTGAATTGGCATACCCTTACCATCAATAACCTTAGTCATACCAGGTGAAATGACTTCACCTGGAACAATAGTGACCTTTAACCAATCACCTGAAACATGTTCGATAGCAAATTCACCACCTGCAATAGCAGTTAATAAATCAATTTCAGCTTCATATAATAAGTTATCACCGGATCTCTTGAAATGTTTATGTGGTTTTTCTGTTACGACAAATATGACATCACCTGGAATAACATCAGGTGCTTGATCAGCTTCACCCTTGAATGTAACTTTTTGACCTTCTTTCATACCTGGTTCAACATGAACTTCCAAAACTTTTCTTTCATTTGCGATTTTCTTACCCTTACAGTCTTTACAACGATCTTTAGCATCGATAATATCACCGGAACCGTGACAGACATCACACTCAGTTTGAAATCTTTGAATCATTGGACCCATTTGTCTGGTGACAAATTTAACACCTTGACCACCACAACTAGTACACTTCTTTACAGCACCTTCTTTACCACCACGACCTTCACAAGTCTTACATAGTATTTGTTTGTTTAATGCTAATTTAGCGGTTCTACCTTTATATAATTCTTCTAAAGTATTTTGAATTTCGTGTTTAATATCTCTACCTCTTTGTGGACCTCTTGGTCTGGAAGCACCACCAGCGCCACCAAAGAATTGTGAGAAGATATCATCACCAAAACCAAAACCACCACCGAAACCGGCACCAGCACCACCACCACTTAAACCTTCTTCACCATATTGATCATAAATATCTCTCTTTTGAGAATCGGATAAGACTTCATAGGCAGAAGAACATTCCTTGAATTTTTCAGCAGCTTCTTCACTAGGATTCTTATCTGGATGGTATTTTAAGGCAGCTTTTCTATAACCTTTCTTAATTTCAGTTTCAGAAGCACTAGGTGAGACACCTAATAAATCATAAAATTTAGTTTCTTTGACCATCTTTTGGCGTTTATTATTATTCGATGAGGATGAATTCAACTTGGAAGAAAATGATAGCCTAATCTAAATTAACGTAACGTCTAAGATTGTATAATTAAAAAAAATTCAATCTTAAAATCAGAATTACCTGCTTACTTTATCTTAATTCAGTATATAATAATATAAAGATATATATATATATACTTTCCAAATTACCTCTGTTTAAATATTACAAATCAATGTTTAAATTTAGTTTATTAATCAAATTCAATATTCACTTTCTGTTCTCATTCGATGTCTTGTAATTCGTAATTTAGGCGAAAAATTTTCGACTTTTCTTCTTTCCGTCATCAAAGAAATTTCCAGAATAATGATGAAAGAAGAGGTTAAAGAAGGGCACGTGACCAACCCCATAATAGCGATAGTAATAATAATAGGAATAGTCATCCATCAATGATTATATTGCATTTAACTAAAATAGTTTTGTAAAGTTAAACTTGAATTATATTTCATTAGAAAGAGGTAATTATATTAAAAAAATCTATAAAAGGTAACTCTGTATCAAAAATATAAAGGGTCTTGACAAGGTTAAACGATATGATAAACGAAGGCTATTATCTTTTATAAAAGAATCTTATTATTATCAAAACCCATATACTTATATTTTTATCATTATATTAAATGTTACAACTGTTTCTTAAAAACAAAATAAATAGAGTAGAGAATATTATGTAATAACTATATGCCATAAGAAAAAACAAATTTGCTTCGATGTATTATCGAATCAATGTTTTTGATAGTAATTGCACAGTATTTTCTTCTTCTTTTTCCTTTAATGTTACAACAATTTATTGTTTTGTAGGGCCTTCTTCAGTTGATAATGATATGCCTGAACTTGATTTAGAATTTAATTGATCCACCGATGTTGTTGATTCACCAGCCTTTGGATTCTCCGTCGGAATAATGGCTGAAATGTTATTATTGGTTTTATTATTAGTTTCTGCACTTGTTGCAGACTGAACATTATTATTGGATGCATTTATTGGTGCTGGGAATGTATTACTTGCTGGTATATGCTGGCCTTGCTCAGTATGAATTACATTGTTAGAAGATTGAATATTAGTATCTATACCCGCATTGATTGGTGTAGGATTCGATGGCACTTGTTGCTGCATTACTGATAGTAAACTTTGAACCAAGGAAGCTTGCTCATCATATTTTTTCCCATATGTTTCAACTTGACCACGAAGCACGTCAACTTGTTTTTGTAAATTACCCATCACATTATATATTGATTTGTACATATTATCCATGTATTGTCTTTGGGTTTCTAATAAAAGTTGATGTTGCTGTTGGTGTTGCTGCTGCTGCTGTTGAAACTCTAGTTGACTATTATTAATTATTCCGATTGAGCTTAGACCTCCATTGCTAGTCATATTTGGCATGCCCGGTAACGTCCCATTAATAGTATTATTCAATCCCATTAAAGTATTTCCCTGTTCCATATTACCATTAATCGACATACTGGATTGTGGTGCTTTTAGTACAATATTACCATTTGAGAACCCAAATGTATTTTTCAACTGTAACAATAAAAATTGAAATTCTTTAACTTTTTCTGACACACCTGATTCTGACGTTGGATTCATGCCATCAAGTTTATATGATTTTGCATACAGAACTTTGAATCTATCATGACATTGACGTGAGTTTCTTTCGTATGTGTACTCTTGATTTAATACTTGTGAAACCCTTATCCAGAAATTTTTCATAGGTTTAAAATATTCGACATAAGTTAATAAATGTGCATTCGTTATTAGCACTTTCATAAACGAAGAATCTTCATTAAGTTTCCATTTGTTTCTTGTCTGTCTGACGTTGGATGTAGTATTGTTTCCTTGTACTGGGGATCCTCCTTGAGCTTGTGAAGTTTGGTTTACTTGTTGTTGCGTTATTTGATTCACTTGTTGTATTTGTTGTGGCTGATGCTGTAGTTGTAACTGTGGCTGTATTTGTGGGGGGTTCATATTTTTGTTGCCAGTATTGTATTGGTACATTGAACTAATGTTATTTCTTTCTAACTCCTGATTCTCTTGTAATTTATTACCATTAATATTATTATTAATAGTACTATTAATATTATTACTATTATGACTGATATTTACTTTGGAATCCTCATTATTTTCTGAAATTAATGGAATATGTTGTCCTGGAATTTTGTTACTCATGATATTGATGTGATTTAATGGTTGTGACATGGGTGGATTCATAAAATTTGGAATTGATCTCATATTATTATTATTATTGTTTGATCCATTATTATTACCGTCCTGCATAATAGCAAATTCTGGATGAAATAATTCGATCATAATTATAATGATCTATGACAAATCGTTATTAAATATATTATTGAAGAAAATAAGAGATCAATTTTGATTTCAAAATGACAATAATCTATTCTTATTTTTGTTCCTTTTAATAATTTAATATATTTTATTAATATATATTTGCTATTGCTTATTTCCTGTGGCCAAAATTTCACCGTATTTGTACTAGCTTTGTATATTGGAATAATATAAAATATGGTAATATAAATATATATATATATATATGGGGATATATATTTGTATATCCAAGCCAATAAAATCTAATGTTTTGCTAGTAAATATATCCAAAGAAGAACAATGGGCTGAATTATTTTACTTTACACTTTTCCTTTTTTCAATTCTCTTTAATACACTGTGGTAATCAGGTCTTTTGATGATTTCAAACAAGATGAATACAGAAAAATAGTTTATAGTAATTCATAAAAACCTTAATGATTCAATAATATAATATTATTATAAGTATATAATTTTGTATATTTTCTGATTCTCTATATAAATATAATAAATAATTGATACAAAATATTTAAAAATGTATGTAAAAATAATATCGATGAATACCGAAACATAATTAAGTACTTTTCCGTCTTTGGTCCCGAGACAAGCAGTTTAAATTAGTCCTACATATCCGGTCGTAACTTACTAATCTATTAAGTGGGTCAGACTTCTATAAATCCACACAACACCAATATATTCCATCCAGTTATTAGATGATCTGATAATAAATACCGACGATTTACTAAGGATGCATAGTACCGAATCATTTTTACAAGTGAAAGTTGCGTACCAAGGTATTGATATTCTTGTTTCTTGAGATTGAATTCAAAGTAAAATCAAATCAAATCAAATCAAATCAAATAAAAACAAGTAAATAAAAAGAAGAATAAGAATACCCAGTACCGATGTGTTAATAGGTAGAATCGTTACACCTAATTTGTTATTACAGCGTTAAAATACCGAGACATAATATAGCAGTGCTAAGATAAAAGCATAATTAGTTTATACACGCGTATGCAGGCTTACACAGGTGGCTAGATAGATAGACATATAGATGGATGAATGAATGAATGAATGAATATATCTGTAAAATACAATATTTTTATTAAAATACGTTAAATACTACAATTCTTAAGAAACTGTAGTAAGAATAAACAAAAAATACCTTAAAGATGCATAATAATACGCAAATGCATAATAATTAAAAATACCAATAGTAAATAGTAGTGAACGAGATATATTCTAAAGGTGAAAAAACTTGTTCAGGCCTTGACAGATTGTTTTTAAAAAGGAATTCTTTAGGAAAAGGCCATCCAATAGTTTTTGATACAGATTAGAGTTTACTAGTAATAAAAACGGGAAACTATTGATAAACTGTATTAAAACAGTATTAAAAACAACAATAACAGCAAATAATATTTCTAAGAAATGGCAGTATAAAAGAGAATTAAAAAAGGAAAATGACCTATATTTTTTTATTCTATAGTAGTAATTAAAAAAGCACTCAGATCCATTCCAATAGTAGAGAATCAGTTGGGCTTTTTCCACAGTAATAAGTCTCGGTACACGGATCTTACGTTTAAGTATTTTTTTTCTACTACATGCATTTAGTGGATAATACAGTACAGTACAGTACAGCTCAGCACAGTACTCTACAATCTTTAATTTGGCAAAAAAAAAAAAATCGTCAATACTAATTAGGAAGTTTCCAGTAGTCAGTTAGTGAATCCCAGCGATTTCAGAATAATAGTGAACAAACAAATATCTCTCTCTTGAATCGGCGAACGATGAATACAACATTAACTTGGCACAAATTGTTAGTGAAAAGTTTTTTCACGTTTTTTTTTTTTTTTTTCAAAATGTTCACGTTTTCACTTTTTCATTTTTGTGCATGGTGTGAAAAAATGTCGATATTTAGTTAGATGTTGGTTCGCGACGATGGGCGAGGTGTTTGCTGCGTTAATTATTAGTAAAGAAGCTGAAAAAAAAGACAACAAAAAACACCAACCAAAAATTATGAAAAAAAAGACTACTGTAAAGGTAAGATTTAATAGGTAGGACAGGGAAAGATCTGTACAATACTGTGTGCAAGCAAATGGAAAAGTGTGTTTTCCATTTTAAATTTACGACGTCCACTCTCTTGCCTTTTGCTTCTTGGGATGGATGGGGGGTAAGGTGAGGGGAAGGGAAGCGAACGGTCTGGGACACCGGATCTCTATATCCGACCGATTTACGTTAAACCGTTTCTTCTTCTTCTTCTTCTTCTTCTTCTTGTACTGCGTATTTATGCCTTTTTTTATGTGCTCATGCTATTAGTCCAGTACAGAAAGCCAAAGAAAAGTAAGGCAAACATACATTAACAGTGAAAAAAAATTAGGTTTTATTATATTCTTTTTACAATAACCATTACGGTAATGGAACAAACAAGGTATACGTACTTTTATTAGTGAAATCACTTCCGCATCTTAAGGTTTACATATGTACAAAAACACAAATACGCACTGCCTTCTATGCGTTCATTTTATACTTATTGATATTATCTTTCGGGAAATACTGTATGCAAAAAGGTTTTATTTTTATTTCGTTCCGTTCCGCATATCTGATGAATAACAAACTTATAACTAACTACACAATACCATACTATACCATAGATTTCTATTACTATTATTTTTTCTAGAAAAGAATAAGGAACTTAGTGTACATAATAATATTCATACTGATACTACAAGTAATTGTCAAATCTTCTTCTCCCTCAATCTCCTATATCTCCTATATCTCCACCACCATTCCAGTTTGTACCACTTGTCGTCTTTCTCTCTTTTTTTCGTTTTCACCAATTCCCAAATTTAAAAAAAAAAATACAAAAAACCAAAAACAAAAATTACGAAAAAAAAGAAAAGTGAGACGCAGGATACGTTTAACCTTGTGTTCGTTTATTTCGTTCAATAGTATAATAAATATAATAATCGCAACCGAAACCTCAATTGAAACCACATTTGCCTACGTTCGGCGGAATACGAGATGAGATGCGTTATCATTTTTTTTGGCTTTGTGAAAAGCTATGCTACTTCAATAATTTAATATCACGACATCACTGTTGCATTTCTTTTATAATAGCCGTTTGATGTACTGTTTAATTTGTAGTTTAGTTAATATATATCGATGCCCTTTATTTTACCAATGTATTAGATAATAATATACAAACTTTCTTTTTTATTTTATATTTTTAATCATTACTTCAGTTTCGGTTCCGAAGTAAATTAAGAGTTTAAAATACCTGTACTGTTTAAATCGGCCTTGTTAATATAATTCAACATTCAATGTCAATTGGAAACAAGTATACAAATTAAGATAGTAAAATAGAACAGTATAGTACAATAATACAGATTATTTCCTTTACTAATTCTTTATCAAGATTTTTAATTGGTTCGGATTTAAGCTAGTTTTAGGAATAGTGTAACGAATATGGTCACAATCATTATTCAACAAAAGATATTAACTTTCTTGTTTAAATAATTCTATTACTGGAAAACTAGGTTTAACTATTTTCGCTTATATAATATAAACTAATTTTTTTGACGTGTATCTAATTTATGATGATTATTAAGAAGGCGTCAAGGTTTACAGACTACAGAAAATGATACTAAATTAATCTCATCCATTATTTTTTTTTCAATTAAAGTGATTAGAAAGGCAGTATATATACATATATATCAACATCGTTGTATTTGTTGTATTCAACTTTACATCATCTAGAAATACATGACATTGCAAAATCCACATTCATAATTTCTTGATATTTATTTTATTCGCGAACTTGTAAATACTGAAATTTCCCTGAAATAGTAGTAAATCAATGGAAGTATAGTAAGTATTTAATGAATTTTTTCAGAGAAGAAATATTTTCACCTTAAAATCCATATATAAACTCTTTCATGACAAAATTAATAAAATAGTTCTCCATCGTAGAATATTTGAGGTTGTACTTTATAGACAATGCCAAGGATTGGTACAAAAACTCTCTATGATGCTTTCAAAATCAATCCATTATTGCCGTTGTTGTTACCTGAATGCAGAACTATAATCAATGCCAGACAAGAATTTAAATGGATTACCGATGAATTGAAATCTAAATATCACCGCCCAGAAAAACTACATAGAGCAGTAAGAAATGCTTGTGTACAAAGATATCATCATACTCCACTACAATATATTTTAAAATCACAACCATTCGGAGCATTGCAAATTCAGTGCAGAAAGAATGTATTAATACCTAGATGGGAAACTGAAGAATGGTCTATAGAATTATGTCAATCGTTAAAACTGTTACAACCTTGTAATTCTAAATCTTTAAATATAGTAGATTTATGTACTGGCTCAGGTTGTATACCATTATTAATTAAACACGAGTTAAAAAAAACTTTCGAAGATAATATCTTTAATGTAACTGCTTTTGAATATTCACCATTTGCAATCGATTTAGCAACAAAAAACAAATCGTTATCTTCAAGTGAAATAATTGATATTGATATAAAATATTGTAATGTTCTAAATCCAGATATCCAAATAAAAGAATTAAATAACGTGACGATAGATCTTTTGACATGTAACCCTCCATATATACCAGAACATTGTTTCACTAAAGATGTCTCTAAATCAGTGAAACTATTTGAACCTAAATTAGCATTGATTGGTGATAAAGAGTTTTACAAAAATTTGATAAACAAATGGCTATCCCATACCAATTCTTTTGTCTATGAAGTTGGTGATTTAGATCAAGTAAACTTCGTCAAAGATTCAATAGCAACTGATTTAGTATTGAAAGACAAATGGGTTGTAGGCAAAAGAAATGACTCAAATGGGAAAATTAGAGTAGTCTACGGCTACAGGACCGACATCGAAGAATCATCTTATGATATGTCTCTAATATTGGAAAATTTCGGTACAATAATATATTCACCAAAAACAAAAAAATAATTTATTTTCTTTGAAAGCCTCAAAATTTGAAGATGCATTTATTTGATATTATATCATATATAAGGTTCCTATAAATATTAAACATGACCTTTTCTTTCTCTACTCTCTGTAAATACCGAGGTCTTAACTATTTATTCAGTTTTTTGTTTCTTAACACTTTCTGAATTTTCTGATTTTGAATCATCATTCTTTTCTACAATAACGTTCATTGCTGGTTCAGGTGCCGGAATTACTCTATGACACCACATTAAATACCCACCACCACCTCTCATAGTCATCACAGGATGCAACTTACCTCGTATAGTTTGGTATGGCCTGCATCTAATTTCTAAAATAGATGGTGCTAAAAATCTTAAATCATCATATAAAGTATGGGATAATTCTAATAATGTTTCTTTAAATTGACTGTAGCATACAATTGGTCTAGATCCATGTACTCTTTCACTTAATTTAGGTATCAATGACTTTAAAGATAATGTAGTCGCTACGACTAAACCATCGTATTGTATTTCAGAAGCATAACTAATCATTTCTAATTGTGCATTGTAGTATTTCAATCTACGATAATATGCATTTTTACTTTTACCTTTTAATTCAAAAAGCTCTTGTTTAGAAAGTGGTTTAAAGCCATTTTTTATATCTTCTGATGATGCTGGTTCAAAATAATCCAAAATTGATATTGTTTTAACATGTTCATTAATAAATTCTTCAGTATAATTTGAGAATTTAAGTAAATCTAAGTTTGGATGTTCATTTTCATGAATAACAACAATTTTACCAGAACCCTTTGATAAGATATCACCACCAAACATTCTTTCTAGTAAGAAATAAACCAATAGACCACCAGTGTCATCCATACACAGATAAGTACCATTATTTCTAATATTAGCTAAATTTAATAACATTCCAATAGATTCTTGAGACATATCCATAACTCTTTGAATATCACCTTTATCTAATAAATATTGTAGTAAAGATGAACTACTTAAATAATTTACAGTAAAATATTTTGCAAATTTTTGTTTCTTTCTTTTCAAATATTTTTCTTGAGAATGAATTGTCTTCTTATGGAAACTTCCATGCGACTCAATCATTTTAGTAATAATTTCTGTACTTGATGCAGATTGTTTTTTCAAAGTTTCAATTTCATCCATCGTTAACTTTTGAATTACATTACCTACATTTACTAATTCCTTATTATTAGAACTATTTTCAATGTTTGTTAATTCATTTAATTCTGCTGTATTTTCTTTTTCACCATTGGTACCAGCTAATTTTACATCATCAATAACTTTAACTTTACCCACTGGAACCTTATTTTTATTTTTATTACTATTACTTGAATCAACTTCAGAAGATTCATCATATAAAATCTCAAATGATGTACCTAATGGATAACCAATGATATCATTGACGTTAAAAGCACCAAATTTACCTAATGAAATAGAACCATTAGGTCTCAATTCTACAATTTTCCAATTATCAGAAGGCAATTTTAATACCACATGCTGATTTAAAGCAATACGTTTTAAAGGATCCATTTTCTTCTCTTCTTTTAGGTTTATCACAATTGTATCGTTTTCTTCCTAATTGTCCATAAAATTGTTCAAGATGAAAACTCCAAACTAAAAAATATATTGAACTGTAAATTAAAAGATTTTCTAAATATCAAATATAATCGATCAAAATATGGGGATAACGGTAACAATATATATATACAATATAGATGGATGCTAATCAACAAATACAAAGATTGATCTATTTCTTAATTGATTATTCACTATGTCAAATATTTTTAAAATTATATTAAACTGAAAAATTATTTTGGCGATGAGATGAGCTTTTTGAGAAAAAGGAAAGAGTAAGACATATTTTTCCACATCATATCACACGAGTTTTGATAGTTCAGATTTTTTGGAGCTGTTCCGTAGATTGTGATATTGGTTTTTTTTTTGGAAAATTTTTGAAATTTTAGAAAGCTCATCTCATCGCTTTTTTGAAAAATTTAATGTATATAGTAAGAAAGAGAGAAGATATCTGTATAATAAAGATATAGTTATTTAATTATATAATTCAAGGTATTTCTATCTAATCAGTATCTATTTCTTGCTGCTTTGTATAAGAAAGGAACTGTAGTCGAATAGAAAACGCATTATTTTTGAAATATGGGTAGTAGACAACATAAGAATAAGCAAGGTGCTCCACCTACCTTAGAAGAGTTCCAAGCTAGAAAGCAAAAGAAATTGAATAAGACCAAGGATAAATCTAAGAGATCTGCTCCAGATGGAGATAAGAGAGACTCAAGAGCCTCCAAGAGATCTAAGAAGCCATCAAAGAAGTCTGAAAAACCAGTCGTTGAAAAGAAGATCATAGTCGAAGAAGAAGAAGAAGTAGTAGCAGAAGAAGAACAACCAGAAGAAGATATTGTATCTGATACTGGCTCTGATGGAATTGCCAAAGAAAAGAAGACTTTATTCGATGACGATGATGATGAAGTAGAAGAAGAATTAGAAGATGAATTCAATTTGGAACAAGAATACGATTATGATGAAAATGATCAACAAAGTCATCCAATGTTTTCTGATGATGAAGATGAAGCTGATTTAGAAGATTTAAATGCTGCTAATATGGAATCCTTATCTAAAAAATTAGATGAAGAAGATGCTTTAGAAGCTGAAGAAGCTGAAAGAGAATTAGTTGAAGCTGCTGCTATGCAACCAAGAGCTGATGTTTTACCATCTGAAGAAGAATTAAAAATGATGGCCGATCAACCACCAAATTTAACTGCAACAAGAACTAGAATAATTGAAATTGTTAAAGTATTAGAAGATTTTAGAAACTTAGGTGCTGAAGGTAGATCAAGAACTGAATATGTTGACAGATTATTATTAGATATTTGTTCTTACTTTGGTTATTCTCCATTCTTAGCTGAAAAATTGTTTAATTTGTTTTCTCCATCTGAAGCCATGGAATTTTTTGAAGCAAATGAAATTGCAAGACCAATTACTATTAGAACAAATACATTAAAAACTAGAAGAAGAGATTTAGCTCAATCTTTGGTTAATAAAGGTGTCAACTTACAACCAATTGGTACATGGACTAAAGTTGGTTTACAAATTTTTGATTCACAAGTTCCAATTGGTGCTACTTCTGAATATCTAGCTGGTCAATATATCTTACAGGCTGCTTCTTCATTTCTACCTGTAGTTGCTTTAGACCCTCAAGAAAATGAACGTGTTTTAGATATGGCTGCTGCCCCAGGTGGTAAAACTACTTATATTTCTGCATTAATGAAAAATACAGGTTGTGTTTTCGCTAATGATGCTAATAAAGCTAGAACAAAATCTTTAATTGCTAACATTCATCGTTTAGGTTGCACAAACACAATTGTTTGTAACTATGATGCACGTGAATTTCCAAAGGTTATTGGTGGTTTTGATAGAATTTTATTAGATGCTCCATGTTCAGGTACTGGTGTAATTGGTAAGGATCAATCTGTTAAGGTTTCAAGAACTGAAAAAGATTTTATTCAAATTCCTCATTTACAAAAGCAATTGTTATTATCAGCTATCGATTCTGTCGATGCTAACTCAAAAACTGGTGGTATTATTGTTTACTCTACTTGTTCTGTCGCTGTTGAAGAAGATGAAGCTGTTGTCGATTATGCATTAAGAAAAAGACCAAATGTTAGACTTGTGGAAACTGGTTTAGCTATTGGTAAAGAAGGTTTCACCAGTTTCAGAGGTAAAACTTTCCACCCAAGTGTGAAACTAACTAGAAGATATTACCCACATACCTACAATGTTGATGGGTTCTTCGTTGCTAAATTCCAAAAGATTGCTTCTTCAGCTCATGATGATAATCAAGCTAGTGCTAGAGAGAAGGAAAATGCTGCCAGAGAAGAAGCTATGCAAGAAGGTATTATTCAAGATGATTTCGCTACATTTGATAATGAAGAAGATAATCAATATATTGAAAAATCTAAGAGAGTTAATTTGTTAAAGAAGGGTGTCAACCCAAAGGGTAAAAAACCAATTAACAAAGATTAGAAAATTTTTAACTTAAATTTTTATAATATCATCTATTTGTACATTATATAGGTTTAGAAAATAAATAAATAAATTACATCATTCAAAATATCCAACGTTTCCCATTTTATGTTCTTTAATATAGTCTGGCCCAAATTCTTCGTATTCCTTTTTCGTTATCAGGCTATTATTGAAATCCATATTTTTACTCCATTTTGCCATACCTCTCCATGCATCTAATGATGGATCCTTTGAAATATTTACCGAAAAAGGTGTCTGATAAGGTAAAAACTCAGTGAATTCATTTACAACTCTCTGCTTTAAACCAGGTATTCTAGAATTACCACCTGTAATCCAAACATTGTTTGCCATTCTTGATGTTATATCACTCAAACCACTTGACTTGGCGCCAAATTTTTTTAACAAAATTGTTTCTGATAACTCTATTATACCGGCTTGATCACAACCGCCCATCCTAGGTTGGAATATTACTTCTGGAACCCTTAAACGTTCTACATTGATGTGCATTTGATGTTGCTCATGAATATCTTCACTGTCATGCGGTCTTGGTCCTCTCAAAAACAAATGTAAAATAGAGTTTCTCCAGTCATATTGTGCATCCAATGTATCTTCACCTGTAAAATTAGGATCAAATTCAAGTAATTCTTTCTCTAATTCTACTATGTCTTTATATTCTTCCTCTATTGCTTCGTCTAATGCTTCTGGATTTTGACTGATGTCATTATACACAACCCAATCTTCATCATCAGCACCAAACGTATCATTTGGATCGTTATCAATAGTTGCTTGTGCTCTACTTCTTTTGGTACCATATTGTACATTATCCTCTGCTAGAGTGGCCAAACTTTTCATCCTTCTTTGAGATGCTTGTGATTTACGATCCTTCATTTCTTCACGCATCTTTAATTTTTCTTTTCGACTTGATAGGAATGCATTTAATTTCCCTCTTTTATCTTTGATCCAACCATTCAAGTCTGTCTCACGCCATTCTTCTTCTTTCTTTTTTAGTTCTTCTGCCTCTTTAAGTGCTTTCTCTTTTTCTTCTTTAGCCTTTTGTCTGGCATCAACATTAGCCTTCATTAATCTTTGTATTCTTTTTTCTTTTATTTGTTCTTCTGATAGTTGATCATCTGGAATATCTAGAAGGTCGAATTTATTTGTTGTTGTTTCTTCTTCTTCTTCTTCCTCATCATCAATATCGGCGGCATCAGCAGCTTGCGATTTCTTGATAGATCTTTCGATATTATAAAGATACTTCTTGAAATCACGTTCATCATCGAATCCTGCATTTTGTAGGATAGATATAATTTTCTTTTTAGGTTGGTCGACAAATTGTTCCTTTAATTGGTTGTAATATTCTAATTCTTCTTGCTTTTGAATTAACCTCTCTATCCTTTTTTGTTTAGCTTGTTCTTGTAATCTTCTACCACTTTCTTTTCTCTTTTCAGCTTGTAGAAGAAGTTCTGCTTCACTTTTTTGTGGTTGGGTGACTTCAGTAAATGCTGCTTCAATTACAATATTTTTATTTTCTAAAACATCTAAAGTTAAAGATTTATCAATATCTTCAATATAATTGGGTGAGATGTAACTATAATCATGATACAATTGACGATATTGGTAATCTGTTAATTTAGCAGGAAAATATGGATATTTAAGAGTCATTAGATCAGTCAAGTAGTTCATAGCTTGGTTACCACCCCAATTAATTCTTTTAGATTCGGTTAAAACAGCTCTACCGTCAACAACTGGAATTACATTAGTATCTTCATGGTTACATCCAATTATTAGACCACTAGCATTAATATCATTATGAGCATGATATGCAAATAAATTATCAATACCAAAAGTAACTTTAGAAAGATCAAATGTTTCAAATAATAACTGATACCATTGAGCCCTTTGAGATTGGACAGTTGCTAATCGTTCCGAAATAATTAAAGGGTTTGATATACCATAATCTGGCACAACACCTAAATGATTAAATGTATATTCCAGAATATCTTCTGTATATTCCCAATTTGTGATAAAAGGTCCATCAAATGGGGTTTTTGATTGGGTACGCACTGCTTGATCTAAATTAGTGTCATTCCCAACAAATGTCATGGTTTTGCTTAACTTTCTATCTCTGAACCGAGTAATACGATTTGGGAAGTTGTGACTAGGCGAATTCATGTCTGTATAACCTGCTTTAACATCTGCAGTACCAAAATCGATTGCGATTGGCATATCTGCTCTATATGAAGTTCGATCCAAAAAATGTTCTGGAGCTTCATTTAATGGTGGGTCATCAATAATTGCGACATCCAAGGGAGTTAATGAGGCATCTCTAGAAGTCATTTCGACAAATATGCTGTTAGATCCTTAGAGATAGCTTATATATTTATAACAATATGACCAAATATCTTCTATTATAGTAAGTTTTTAAATCAGAGTTTGTTCTTTGAAATATTCATTCTTAATATTCATATTCTTCAAATTTCGTGACGAGCGATGCAATTTTTAACTACATTTAAAATTTCGCAGATGTGATGATGATTTTGAGTGGAAGGGACTCAATTTAAACATTTGGTTGAATGATAAATAAATGGATATTCTATTTATAAATAAACTGACTGTATATATTATATATTTAATAAATATGAACTATGTTTTAGTTTCTTTAGTTCCTGTTCAGAACTGATGCAATGAAGGGCGACTTTCTTATTCTAGACTTTCTTCAAGCATATTGTCTAAAAACATGGATGGAAGCGTTTTGTTTCCATTCTTATCTGAATTTGTTGATGCTTTTTTTCTATCTTCAGGAATTGGAGGAGCTAAATCTATAGATGAATTATTTTTATTAGGTTGTCGTATCGGAGACCTTTGTCTTCTCTCTGGAGAAGCACTCCTTTCAGGTCTGATATAATTACTGTAGTCATTATTATTATCTGGATGTGTCATTGAAACCATTGGACTACCAAACGAATTATGTATATTTCTTGACTGTCTCATTTGTTGTTGTTCAACAACTTCCCGAGTTGGTGATATGAATAATGAATGTCTGTTATGATATGAAGGCATATTATCTTGAATAGGATTGAAACCAATTTGCTGTATATTATCTTCTGAAAATTCAAAATCATTTAAATCATAATTTTCACTATTCTCATAAAAACTCGTATGATTCCCACCTTTATCAAAACCTTCATCATCTGCATCATGATACATAATATTTTCATTCATTGATAAATTATGTTTATGTGATCTGTATGGATGTTCGTTATCTGAATACATAGCCAGCTTTGCATTTCTATGAGACACGTATGCTCTGAACCCCAACCATAATAAAATTGCCACAAATATACCACCAATAATTGCACCCATTGCTATAAATACTGTACCTTCAGTATCTGGAGAAGTCCACACATTTGGATTATTTGCTGCTGAAGGTGGTGTGATAATTGGTGTTGAAATCGATGAAGCCGTACTTGTTGTACTACTCACATAAATACCACCACTACTTGTACCATTCCCGGCAATTGAGTTACCAGAAGAAGAAGGAGAAGAAGAAGTAGAAGATGTAATAGATGTTATTAACGTAGGTAATGCCCTAACGTGTAATCCTGTATTTGTATATATTGTCATTTCTTGCATACACTGTTTTAAAGAATTATTGTTGTGCCACACAACCCACTTTCAAATGTAACTTATACTTCCATCAATTGTTCATATTAAATAGGTACATGTACCTGTGTGTTACTTATTTTGATCTCAACTGTCTGTATTATATATATATTTTTCACTTTTGTTATTAGTTTGCCCCATGTGGGAAAACACCGAATTGCTAACAATCAGTTGTAGGAAACAAGTTTGACCATACAAAACAGACCGTGCACTGTTACTTTTAAATGTTGTAAGCCATTGTTAGATATATAAGAGAGGCATCAATGAACCATCTAGAGATGATTTTAGCATTTGAGTTGTCATGTAGGGAGTATATGTATGCATGATTCCTTGGTATGTACATTGTGTCTTTTCAATTCCAAGCTTTACAGTATGAATACTTTTCCTGTGATCTAACCGCAAATGAAGACGAATTCACTGTATTAGTATTGAAAAACTGTAAATTGCCAGAGATCATTATCTTGATTAGTGTACTACTCTCGACAGATGTATGTTTATCATGTACATATATTTATGTATATATCTTAGTAACTTTAAACATCTTACTTTAAAACAATTCTCAATATAAAATTGTAATTTTACAAAAAAAATAAAAAGAGAAAAGTGTGTGATAAAAAGTTTTGCTAAAACTTAAAAATATATAACAACAAGTGAGCCCTGTACTTCAAAGTGAGACTAGCCTGACCATACCATACTGCATCGAGTCATTGTCCTAAAGCATGAGTAAAGTTACATATATTCCTCCATTAAATTTTGCACCAGTGGTGAGTGCAGATGTTTCATTATACAGATCAGGGTACCCCATGCCATTAAACTATTCATTTATTAAAGATCGATTAAACTTACGTACGATAATATACGTTGGTGATAAAGAAGATATTTCTGAAGAGTATGAAGATTTTTTAAAAACTGAAAGTATAAATTATATTCATGTATTTATGGATTCATGTCGTGATTCAAATATTGATGAAAGTATGAATTCAATATTAAAATTAGTGTTGAATGTTGATAATTATCCAATGTTAATACATTCTAATAAAGGTAAGCATAGAGTTGGTATAATAGTTGGTATAATACGTAAATTATTACAAGGATGGTCAACAACTGGTATATATCAAGAATATGGAGTATTTTCTGGTGGATTTAAAGGAGATGTTGATTTAGAATATATAACGATGTTTGTTACGAATATATGTGTACCAAAGGATAAAATCCCTGATTTTGCAATGACAAGAGATATATTGAAGAGATAAAATAAAATTTAAACAAGAACAAACAACAAAACGATTCAATAAAAAAATATATATATGTACATATGTATATATATATAATTTTAATTAATTAATTAATTTTAAGCGGTGAATGATAATGAACCACCTAATTTATGAATTGGTTCATTTAAGTCCAATGCATTTAATGAAGCACCGATACCTAAATTAACACCTTTTCTTAATTGTTGTTTATAAGCTAAAGCTAAAATCCCTGAATCTTGAATTTTTGCTTTAATTTGAGAAGTTTCATCAGGAATATATTTTGTTGCGAATTCAATATTTACGTTTGAATTATTTGTTAGATTTGTTGTTGCCTTTGCACCAACTTGTAAAATTGGTGAAACTGTTTGGAAAAATGAAACGGTTGTTAATTGTTTATTATTAATTGATAAACCTAATGAATAATCCAATTGATTATAAGCTAAAGCTAATGAATAACTTGATAAAGAACCTTGAGTGATATCATAACCGAATTGCAAACCACCGACGACGCCATCATGCGATAAAGTTAAATGACCAATAAAAGATGGTTTTGTTAAAAGGTCAAAATTACCTCTAACGGTTAAAAAATCTTGAATAAATGAAACGTTTAATTTTGCATTTTTGGATACTGATGGAATCAATGAAGTAATTAATTCAGTTTTTAAACCAGTAGTTAAAATATCAGATAATTCAATTTTTGTATTTAAATTATTGTTATTTGACCAAGATTGAGTTAAAGTTAAACCAGTTGATTTATCATTAATTTTTGTTTCAATAGTGGAAGATAATGGAGAAGTGTTGTTTAATTGTTTTGATTTGATATTAAATTTAACACCATTTTTAGCAGTAGTAGATAAATCGAATGAAGATAATTGATTGTGATAATAATCGTTATTAATTAAATTATTAATATCTTTTGAAATATTGTTATAAAAAGGTGGAGCCATTGTGAGAAGTGAGAAGTGAGAAGTGAGTTGGGGGTATGGTAGTATTTATGATTGAAACACAACAAACAACAATAAGCCAAGAATAGAATAGAATAGAGTAGTGTAAATTAAGTTAAATCAAACAAAACAATCCAAGAATATCACTTATATAAATATAAATATAAATATTACAATAATAATAATAATAATAATAATAATAATCCACCAATCACCAATCACCAATAACGTATTATTTATTTATTACCTATTAATTAGCCCATTAAGCAAATTCAAATTCCCACATTTTCCATTTCCCTTTCCCTTTCACGGTGGTAAAACACAGTGTGTAATAAAACACATCCGCCATTACGGGGGGGGGGGGGGGTTAACTTGCGACCAACAAATATTAAATATGAGTTTTGAGTTTTGAGTTTTGCAATGGGCATGCACGACAGGGATGGATCGAATACAACAACAGCAACAACAACAACACACCGGGGGGAGATTAGTTGGGCGGCCAGTTTTGTTTTTCATAAATCGCGCTGTGAAATATGAGATATGAGATATGAAATTGTGATGGTAATGGTAATGGTAATTTGCTTTTTTCAGTGTGACTAGGGGTGCACGTGCTGAGCACGTTGGTTGGGCGGCTAATTGTAATTGTAATTGTAATACTATCACCACCGTACATTGCAACATTGCAAGACTGTTCTTGATATATGGGGTATGAGGTTATGGTTTTAAGGGGGGGGGGGGTAGTGTTGTTGTTTGGGATATTGTAAATCTTTTGATTACACAAAAACAATTTTGTTATTATTGTTGTTGTTGGAATATTTAAGGAGCTTATTAAACAATATTCACTTTATTACTTTTACTTATCACTATTGTAACCTGTATTTTGCCTAATGGACAATGGGTTGTATTATAAAAATATAGATGTGGTAGTGGTAGTAGTAGTAGTAGTAGTAGTAGTAGCAATTGTAGTATGTATGTTTATTCCATATATAGATAGATTATAGTGGATTAAATTTTGAATTTTATTCTTCGCACCACGTGATATGCATATCACGTGGTGCTGTCATTTCATTATTTTATAATCCATTTAATTGACAATTCGTGGTATCATCAACTTTATTGAAAATATATTTAATTAATATACATATAATATACATACATATATATATATACTCACTGTAAATAATAGTATATAACATACAACCACCAATTACCACAATCATGACTGATCTGTTAGAAGATATTGATGAAAGTTTATTAGATAATAATTTTAGTGTATTGGATTTTACAAATACATTAATTAAATCAATAAATTCACTTAATATTTCAGATAATAATAATAATAATATTAACAATTTTACTACAAATAATGAATTAGAATCAATTACAAATATTAATGTAATTGATTTAAATACTCCTATTAAAAAATTAAATTATGATATAAATGAAATTGAATTAAAAATTAATAATTTAATTAAATTGAAATCAATTAATTTAATTAATCAATATATTAAAAAACAAAATTCAAATAATTTAATTAATGTAAATTTAAAACCATCAATTAATTATTTAAATATTTCATACAATAGATTAAATGATGATATTTTATTACCATATGAAAAAATTAAAAAATTACAATCTGTATTAAATAGAATTCATCAAACTTCAAATTTATTAAGAGATTCATTGATTTTTATACATTTAATTAATAAATTAAATAAAATTCAACTAACAATAAATAATTCAAAAGAATTATCAATCATACATTCACAATTACAATTGATTTTAAATAATAATATAAATTTAATTACATTAAAATTAATTAAAAATTTAAATCAATCAATATTAATAAATAATAAAAAAAATTTATTAAATTTTATTTCAATAAATTTAACAAATGAATGTTTATTAATTAATTTAAATACTGAAAAAATTAAAATTTTATCAAATTCATTATTTATATTATCACCAATAGAATTTACATTAATTTTAAATAAAATTATTCAATCAATCGTAATGAAATCATCACAATCATTAACAAAAACAATAAATTCAATTAAAAATTTATCAACCGTATTTAATGAAAATTTAATTAAAAATTCAATTAATATTTTCATTTTAGAATCTTTATTAAAAGAAATTAAATTAGAAAATAATAATAACTCAAATTTATTAATTGAATTCATATCATTACAAAAGAAAAAAAATAATACTGCATCAACAACAACAACACCTACATCTTCATCATCATCACTAAACTTAAATAAAAATTTATTAGATATTTATTGGTCCTCAATTTCAAAAAATTTTAAAAAAGATTTCGATATTTCAATTAATAGAGGTGGTCCAGTAGGTAAATCATTAACAAATAATAAAAATTTCATAATTAAAACAATTAATGAAAATATGAAAAATTCAATAAACATAAATGGTAATATAATAAATTTTGAAAATTATTTAGAATTAATGTTAAATTCTGTTTCAATTTTATCAAAATAAAATTAAATATACTATACAATAATATCTATAGAACATACAAATATAAACAATCGTAATTCAATATTTTACACTTATAAATACATTTTTAATACATATTTATATATATTATTATATATATTATTCTGTTCTGAATCTTGGCGTTGCTCCTGCATTGGCCAATGGTTTCATTGGTACAACTTTCTTATTCTTTTTACCACCACGTTTATGGAACTTCTTCTTAATATCCTTTTTAATCTGTTTAGCTCTTTCTTCACGTTCTTTAACCCTTTCTGCTCCTAATTTCTTAGCTATCCTTTGTTTCTTACATGGTCGTCTGTTCTTTTTAATATGTTCTCGTAATTTTATCTTATCAATATTATCATTATATTCTTTTAAATCTATCACTTTAGCCTTACCTCCTGCTTTCTTAACAACAAAATCTTTATCTTGGAAAATTAAATCATATTCAATCGCACTCTCTTTGTATTGTTCATGTTCTTCTTCACTAAATTTTTTAAAATAATATGATGAAGGTCTATCTTGGATAATAACTTCCGGTGAAGGTTCTCTCAATGAAATCTTCATCAGTCTCACTTCTGAACGACCTCTTTCAGTATCATTATCATTATCATTATTATTATTTTCGTTACTACTCTGATCATTTGTATTAACGTCATTCGTACTGGCACCACCAAATGAAAATAATGGAAAATCAAATTCATCTGCTGCCTCTTCAACTTCTTCTTTAGATGGTTCGTCAGTATTGGCTTGTACATCTACAATTTCAAACTCTGTATGTGGGAATAATACGTCTTCGTCATTAGATGCTACTGCATTGGTATCTTCGCTATCGCCCAAATTATCTATATCATTGTTGTATAGATCTTTTCTCGACACACTGAAATTAAAAGAAAAAAATCCAGTTGTTAGTTTTCAATGAAACATAGTAAATAAAAAAATTAATAAAAAAGAAACATACATTTTAAGTTCAGACATCTTTGGTCGATGGATTACTCCTCTAGGTTCAAGTAAAACTTCTCTATTATATAGGCTCATCGTTAATCAATTCATTTTTATAATTATTTTTCACTTTATAAAAAATTTTGATATTCGCGATGAGCTTGAAACCAACAACTGTGATGTATTTAATAGTGTATGATTTAAGTACAAAAGAGTTTTTGCTGTAAGAATACAACATTCTATACACTAACATAATACAATACTCTGTATTGTACCGATTTTTTATCGACATCATCCATAGTATTTGTAAAACAATTCTTTTTCCATTGTATAAGGTAAATGTAGTTTAAATTAAAAGTTTTTGATATTAATTTACAGAATTTATTTTAAACTTCAGGAATTGTTCATCATTCCAAATGTTCAGCTATATGTATATAGATAAAAGATTTCACTTTAATTACTTACTAATTTTAGATTTCATACTTTGTAAAAATTCACGGTAACTTTCACTGTTCAATACCTTATCTTCAACTAAAGTACTAGTGGCCCATAATCTTAATGTGGCAACTTCTCTTGCAGATGCATGATTTACAGGTTCACTTAATGAAGCACCTCTAACAATGTATACAGTTTGGTAAGTAATAATATCATCGTGTTCTCTGACTTTATTAATGATATTTCTGATTCTTTCATTGAATTCAGAGTTTTCAACTACTGGTAATTCTTGTTTACCAATTGGAACTTGGAAAATATCACCAATACCAAATACATCAAGAACTAATTCGTTTACTGCATCACCACCAACCCATAAGAATAATTCAGCACCGTTATCAATTAAATATAAACCGTATCTTTCAAATAGAGTAGCACTTGCATTAATTGGTTGTGGTAATACAATTTGTCCATTTTCATCAGGTAGACCAGCTTCATCTAACATATCATGCAAAGAGTAAACATTAGCGTAAATGTTCTTAATCAAATACTTCAATGGTGTAGATTCAATATTATTCAAAGCGATAGCTCTATGGTCACTTGGAACAATACCTTGTCTAAAAGCCATATGTTTAGTTAAAGCATGCATTAATAATGGGAACATCCTTAGATTAGCACATAATCTTAATGGAGCACCACCTGCAGAATTTGAAACTACCATATCTCTCTTGTAGACAGCTAAAATTTCTTGTACAGATTTGCTTAAGAATAATCTGGCATCTTCTAAACTTGAATTTAAAGCTTTTTCAACAGCCTTTTCAGCGAAAAAGTTGGTGATAGCTAATTGATCTGCTGAAGCATATACTTCTAATAATGATTCAGTTGTTGGTAGTGCTAATGTGATAACTCTAATTCTACGTTCACCAGTGTTCAAAGATAATAGAATGGCTATTTGGATATAACAATATTCGGTTGAGATTGGTTCATCAATAGAAACTTCAAAAACATATGATTGATCTCTTGGCATGGTAGAGAAGGCACATAGATCGGATGATCTGTTAAAGAAATGACCATAGAAAGATGAAGTTCTCAAACCAGTACTACCACGTGCTCTCATAACAGTTTCAGTTGTTAGATCCATAGAAATATGTTTGGAAAATTCTTTAGTGAATTTAGTAACATCTGCCATATGAGAAGCAGAAAATCCAGGATAGAAATGAGTTTGACCAGCAGTGAAACGGGTTAAGTTTGTCAAAGTAGCTACATCCATGTAATCTTCAGATGCCAAGAATAAATCTACAGTAATTTGTGCTTTACTACAATCAATTGCAAAGGTCTTATAAAATGAATCTTGACAAGATAATAATTGAGATGTTTCTTTATTTGTGTTAACTACACCAGCTTCATTTCTTTTTTGTAATTTACCAATACCTTCATTTGGTAAAGTAGAAGAAATTACGATGATCTTACCACCAATACCACCAATCATATTATAGACAGATTTTAAAGCTGGACCTAAGGCAAATTTAGTCATGATGTTAAATTTGAAAATTTCTGGGATCATATGTAATAATTTTTCAATATTTTCTCTGCAATCTTTTAATGGAACGACCATGGAATTTGGTTTTGGCAAGAATGGTTCTTCTAAATCACCAATATCCATCATTTTAATTTGGTCAGATTCTTCATCTAATGGTATAGTGAAATAATGGATGGAATTATCAACACAAACAATGGATACTCTAGTTCTTCCGTCACGGTTTGGTAAAGTATCTAAAGTTTCCAAGATAGTTCTAGTGGTAGTAGCTAATAAACCATTCTTGATAGCGTTTAGAGAAACATCTAAGACAAAGGAATAAATAGATGGTGGAGGTTGTCTCATAGTGTATTCCTTTGGAGCTAAATATTCTAGGACAGAATGTCTAATTTCATTTCTATCATAACGGTTACTTGCTTCACCACCCATTGTTTGATCAAACAATGCTGGTAAATCATTAGCCAAACGACAAAAGTTACATCTCCATTTTCTAGCATTATCAGTAAAAGTAACAAATGGATTAATGTATGAACGACAACGACGACAACGAATAACCAAATTATCATCATTCAAGACTGGTGGGTTGATGTCATCATTTAAATGTTGGTATGGTCTAATAACTAAACCAAATGGTAATTTTGATTTTTTCAATAAAGAGTTATTTTTTGGAACAGCATTTAAAGTTGATCTAACATAGTTTGATGGAGCATTAGCAGTTTCTGATGGAACTAACATGTTTTCAAAAGGAACCATCAAAGGTGGTGGTGGCAAAGTCAAATCAGATATTGGTGGTGGTAATTCAACCAACAAGTCAATTGGATATAATTGATTCATTGGTTTATTTGACTTGTTAAATTGTTGTTGTTGAGGTTGTTGTTGTGTTTGAGGTAAAGAATGACCAGAAGCAACAGGAGCTTGAGGCATTTGTTGATAATAAGTATTTGGATCAACAACTGGAACATTATGCAATTGCATGTTACTGAAAGCATTTGAAGTTTGATCAATCTGTTGATGCAATTGTTGTTGAGCAGGAGTGAACACTCTTTGTTGATCATTTGGGTTCATACCAGCTGGTTGTTGTCCGAACTGATCTTGTTCTGCATTTAAATTTGGAGATTGTTGATAATTAATATTACCTGCATCAGAGGTTATAATAGCATTAGGATTGTTGGCAAAGTTACCAGCATCCTGTGCGTAACCAACCATAGAAGGATAGACACGCTTCTTAGAATGTGACATGTTTAATTTTGTAGTAGTTTACAACTATTAATTGGCAATAATAATATAATATAATAAATTAACGAGAAATGCAGACCAATATCTAATGGTATAGTACGCTAATCTGTAATTGACAAAATTGAATTGGTTACTATTAATATCCTAAAAATTGATTCAATTGCTAAAAGGAAAACAAAACACACTGTACTTTTCAAATCACAATGAAATAAAAAAAAAAAGGAGAAAACCTAATCGAAATAGAAAATCTTATAGAGCAATTACAACAAATTGTAAAAACACTTATTGCTAATAGAATAATACTTTCTTTTAAAGGATAAACTGAAAACTAATCGTTACAATATTAAATCCAATTCACTCTGAATTTCAACAAACAACTTACCAAAGAAACAAACTTTCCCTCAATAAGTTTATTCTCAATTTGACAAATTTCGATTTTATTTTTTTGGATGCTGGTCGTTCAATATTTTTTTGATCAAAAATAACACGTAGTGGAGATCATAACATACGTGTCGCGACACACGACACACTAAAAATAATGGTATAACAATACACAATATATACAGATATATACATACACATGTATATAGCAATAGCATATACTAGTCAATTCAATTCAAGACACTCAATTATGTGTTAATTATCCTTTGTTTTACTATTTATGAGGAAATTCTTCTCGAGAATGTCCTGATTTACGGTTTTAAAACATTCAAAAGTTATGTAAAATTATTTTAATAATGTGTTAAAAAATTAAACTGTTCATTCAACCTATTGAGCATAAGATATGCAGGTGTCCTGACAACCTCGCGATACTAGTTTCACTACCAACAGTATTTACACTTAAGAGACTTAAATATCTGTCCACTATCCATGTCAGATCTTGATGTAAATTTTAACATGGTTCAAAATAAGCGCCGTCACTGAAAAAAGCCTCGAAAAGACAAAAATAAATTAAGGATCAATATCAGCTTTTGAGGTGAGATAAAATATAAATGTGTACACTTTTAGATCTCACTTATTGTAGGGATTAGTTTACTATTCAACCTGTTAGATAGACCATAAAAAAGACACACTATACCATACATTATGAGTACAAGTGATATAGAAGTATTCAATCTACAAGAGAATGCAATAGTAACATCGCCCTGTTTGATTATTCATGGGAAATGTTTAAAGAACAATGGCTCAAAATCTATCCAAGTTCAACATCCAAATTTGCCTACATTGACTTTCCCAGTGAATGAGAATTTTTTTAAAGCCACGATTCTGCTAAATCCTGGTGAAAATAGATTGACATTTGTCACTGATTCAAATATGTCTAAGATTGTCACCTGTATCTATACTCCATTATACCAGAATATTCCTGTTCACTTATGTTTGCTAATAGCAAAAGATTCACCTTTACAATTCGATTCTCCAAAAAGTCAAAGAGATAAAGAAGGTGGTAATGGTTTAGATTTAGCAATTAAAAAACTTCGAATCGGTGGCCGTTTGATGCAAGCTTTCACTAATGAACAAATGCTACGAAATGGATTCGGGCATCGTACTTTCCAGTTTGTAGAAGAATATACATGGGATACCCAATTCCAATCTCAACAAACAATGAGAAATACAATAAAAATACATGTGATTAGATCAGATAAAAGTACTAAAGAAATTAGGGATTATGATATAGCTCAACAAAATAAAAATGCTAAAAATGGAGGTGGATTATTTGGAGTTGCTATGGATGCCCTTAAGAGTTATGGCGGTCCATTTACTAACTGCGAGAAACCAGTACAAGCTGCCGTAATGTTTATGGATACACATTGGGATGGTCAAATGATTACAGGTCACGCTGCTCTAGGTGGGGGTACTGATGATATCAAATTAGCTATTTTTGGTTCACATGGTTTATACTCTTGGCCTACATCTTTTGAACAGTTGATTCCTTATCTTTTAGATACCACGAAGGCTTCCAAAAATGAAGTTGCTAATGATTGTAACGAATGTGGTTCTCATTGGGAATGTATGATTATCACATTGGGTGCATTTATGCATGAAATAGGTCATTTATTAGGCTGCCCACATGAAGAAAATGGTGTAATGTTAAGAGATTATACAAGATTGAACAGATCCTTTTTGACTCAAGAAGCATATTCTACAAGAACAAATTCAAATGGTGCGAAACCACCGATTTATCCTAAAGAGGAATGCACATGGCATCGTTTAGATATTTTAAGATTTCTTTATCATCCATCATTTACTCTACCACAAGATTTTTATGATCCATCTTTTATGAGACCTGGTAAATTACATTTCACCGGTGTCTCAAAACCTACATTATATCCACTAGGTAATGATACTTGTTTACTTAGAGCAGAAACTGCGATTTATTGTATTGAAATTATATGTGGTGACTTGACAAGGGCTTACATAGAATATGCTCCAAAATCCTTTGGAGGTGTTGGTCCACAACGTGAAATTATGCTATCTTTACAAGATCTACGTTCTAGAATACCTCCTGATCATCTTGGCAAGCATGGTAATTCATTTAAGATTGGTGTTTTATGTGTTAATTCTCCAGGTGTCACTTTTGATAATTTCCCATCGATGATGAAAGTATCCACAGTATCCCTATCTAAGTATGGATATCCAGAAAATGTCAAAGGAATTAAATCTCCATTGTTTGGAGGATCTAATAGAGGTGATGAAATCGGAATTACTCCAATAGATATCAGAAATGTTACTGTAGTCAGGGTATACCATGGTGGTGCTTTGGATGGTATTCGATTCTTCCAAAAGAAACAAGATCAAGGTAAACCACCAAGCGTTCCTCCTAGAACTTATTTAGGTAAAGTAACAAATTCAATGAAGGATATGAAAATAAATGAATCACAAACTAGTGTCTTATTTGGTAAAGAAACTAAAAATTACACTGATGTAACTATGGAGTCTGATGAATACATTACAGGATTTAATGTCAGATCAGGTGCGTGGATTGATGCTATTCAACTTGTTACTAGCCATGGTAGAATGACTCAAATGTTTGGTAACGGTAATGGTGGTGGCATGGGACAATTGAAGGCTCCTGAAGGACAATACATTCTTGCATTGTACGGTAGAGTCAGTAGATGGTTAGATGCAATCGGTATAATTTATGGTAACGCATAGGTCACGGACACATACACATAAATACATATAATTACTATTATACATACTAATGTAAACTAAATGTTTGTTTTAAGAATATTTTTATATTAATCTATAAGCTTTAAATAAGGCGCATTTATAAGTATTATATTATTTGAACTTTTTATTTAAGTTGTGTTTAGAATCTCTTCAGTTGATTTATAAAAACACTCTACACTTAAATTAGGTTGTCTTTCTTCACCATCATAAATAACCCTCAACGAATCAGATAAGTTACTATTTTCGTCAAATAGTAAATTATCAGTAGTAACAGCATTGTTATTGTTGCTACTATTATTAGTGATGTTATTTTCAAATAATAATGTTGAAGGTTTTACTTGATGTTGTGGGATACCTCTTTGTGGTATTTTAGAAATAGTTGTACCTCCACCTCCTCCGTCCAGCAGATTTGAGGTTGATAATGTAGGTGCGGTAATTAACATGTCACTTTTAATATGTAATTCATTTAAACTTAAATTTAAATTTAATGAATTATTTGTTGATAAAATGGATCTTGTATCATTTTTCAATTTTTTAGTTATACCAATTTCTGATGAAGAACTACATGAGCTCAATGGAGCAGTTGGTACATTAGAATAATGTTTTTCTTTATAAACTAATCCAACTTCTTTAAATTTTGTGGTATTTAACATTTCTTCTGGTAATTTAATGAAATCATCTTTTATTTCATCATATTCCCATAATGACCATGATATACCGTATGGTTTTAAATCCAAACAGTAAATACAATGCAGGGGAATATCTAAATTAGCAATTATATCTTTTCCTAAATTCATGAAGTAACCAAGTAAAACTCTCGCTGCAACTCTATGAGTTACAATTAAGACGTTATCTTTTAATCTTTCAATTTCATTTATTACTGGCCGCAGTCGATTAATTACGTCCATATATGATTCTCCGCCAATGCCAGGGTATCTATATTTTAATTTTCCCCTTTGTCTATCTTCAAATTCTTCAGGATAATCTTGGTGTATTTCATTATATGTTAAACCTTCAAAATCACCTGCATTTAATTCATCCAACATTTTCATTTGTTTTATTGGATAATCAATCTCATCAAAATAACTAATAGTCTGTACGCATCTTTTACGCATACTGGACCAGATGAAGAATTCGTTTAATATATTTTCATCATCATCTTCATCATCATCATTTTGACTGTTATTATCAGTTTTTATATATTGATGTTTATTTTCATTTAATTTTTCCAAAGTGTATTTATTAAATAATAATCTCTGTTTATCAATAAATTTTGTTAATGCTTTTGAATATTGTTTACCACGTATTGTTAAATTTGAATTACCCCCAATTTTACCTAATGTATTAAATTCACTTTCACCATTTCTTGTTATCCAAATTTGTCTTTCATTTAATGTAAAATTCATTAAATAATAAATAGTTTGTGATGCTAAAAACCCTTTAATTTTATATGAAATAATTTTATTTCCAACATCAATCATTTTAATATAAGGTAAATTTTCTGAATCATCTAATGGTTCATAAGCTTTATTATAATTAACTAATCTTTCTTTAAAATCTTTTAAAGAATTTTCTGGATCTTTCCCTTTATAATCTGGGCCAAATAATTTTAATCTAATATTTTCTTCAATAACTTTATTATCTGAGCAAATAGTTTCTAAAAAGACAATTTCAATATCTTTTGATCTTTCTTTAATTCTTCTAACAATTAATTTTCTTCTTTCTTTTGTTGTATTCGTTGCATCAAATATTCCAACAGAACCATTGCTTATGATCAAATAATCTAACAATTCTGTTAAAGTTTCTAAAGCCCATTGATCTCTTAATTTTGTAAAATTTAAATTATTTGGATCAAAAAATTTTGAATCTTGTTCTTTTAAACCATTTTCTTTTGAGAAATTTCTTCTTGTATTACCTACATTAAAAGCTTTACAATCATACATTGAATAATTTAAATATCTTGATAATTTATTTGTCATGAATGATTTCCCCGTGGCAGGTAATCCTACCATTATAATAATTAATTTTGATGAAAGATCATCTTTTGATATTGTACCATCTGGTGAAGATTTTGATTTTGTTAAACCTGGTACATCCAATGTTGTTGCAAATTTTCTATTTGGGTTACCAAACTTATTAATCCTTGTAATAGATGGAGCAGTGGCAGAAGCATCGGCAGCAGCAGAAGGAGAAGCAGAAGAAGATGATGAAGATACTATATAATTTTTTTCTTCATTTGCAGTTATTATATCGTGTTGCATATTAACTAAACTAGTGTATTGTGATTGCAGTGGAGAATTATCATTTGAAGACAATGCAGGAGAATGTAATTCACTTGTAATTGGAGTATCACTATTTGGTCTTTTCAAAAATTTTGGTAAACAGTTTACCTCTGCGGGCAGAGTATTTATTTTTGTATCTGTATTCATTCTCTCTCTATATATATATATATATGTGTGTGTATTGTTGTTGTTGTTGTTATGACAATATTTATCTAAACGCAATGATTTGGCTAAAACAAAAAACGAGCACACGCTTACAAAACAAAACAGGAATCTATTACACACTCTATAATCTCTATCCTGATGGTTTCCATTCCTTTATATACATTCAATCCACAACACAACACAACACAACTCAACTCAACTCAACTCAAACATGACAATGAGTAATACAAATATAACAAAATAATCATTAATAAAAGAGTCCATAAACAAGTAACAAGTAGCATTATAGATTTTCAATAAAATGACACATCCCAAATTAACCGCCGACCTCCTCTGAAACAGTCACCCGAAATAAACGAATGATCTTCCTGTCCACCTCCCCCCTTCTAAGTTTTTGTGTCACCCATATTTTTTAACCCCAGACAGTCATCTTTTTTCTGTATCTCTTATCTTCGTTGTCTCGTTCTGCCTATCACGTCAAGCCGTCGCTGTACCGTCGCTGTAGCGTGCTGTGCTCACAGGCTCACAGATGCCCTGCCTAGGATTTTTGTTTCCGTTTATATTCCCAGGTGGAGAGTGTGGGGCTAGTTGCGTGTGGGGTTAGTTTCTGTCCCACGTCCCACTGGACGGGATGACTCCCCCCCACATTTGAAATTTTATAAGGAAAAAAATTAACGACTAAAGGTTAAAGGCTAAAGGTTATGAAGTGATGGTTGGTGATATATCGTACTATATAGATCCCCTCTAGTGATTATATTCAATGGTATTCCTAATGGTCTGTCTCTTGTCAATCGCTCAATGGTGATTTATTTGTTACTTCCGTACTTCGAAAGATCCTACTATTAAATGTTGTATGCTATTATATGTTGTATGTTGTTAATGTTAATGTTACTGTTACTGTTAATGTTAATGTTATATATGCGTATGTAGGGTTTGGGTTTATTTAGGATACTGGTTATGTAAAATGGTATTGTTATCACCACTATCGTTTGTATGTTCGATATAAATATTCGGTGGTATCATACCTTGTAGTTGTAAATCATTAGTGTCGGGTATTGAGGATATAGTAGTTATTGTATTCGTTTGATTATCAAGTCGCGGGGTTAATATGGGGAAACTATTGTCACTATCGTTGTCGTTATGATTGTCATTATCATTTAGACTGTCGGCATTACTACTGTTGATCGTGCTTGTACTTATACCGTCATTGTTGCGACGTCGATGACTGGTGATTGTAGTATTGCCTGCAGTACTACCATTATCATCATTATTATTCCCTTGTTGTTGTTGTTGTCGTAATTGTTGCCTCTTCTTGATTATACTGTTGATATATTCACATTTTAATTTATAATCGTTGTTCATCGTTGTGATTTTTTTAATATCATTAAACCAATTCATCATGTCTTCGTATGAATCCGTTTTTAATACCCAGTTTTGTCCTCTTGCTATTAATCCACTTGTCTTGGAATGAATTATAAACTTATATTCACCATGTCCACTACCATTACTTGAAACATTCTTCTTGGAATGTTCAGTGACACTTAACTCCGTTACTGGTATTGACATAGACGGTATGATATCTCTTTTTCTATCGCCTGTTTTAAATTCATGTAAATAATTACCTGTTAATACATAATATCCACGCGAATAATTTTTCAAAAATTTTGATCTTCTTTCTAAATAACCTGATCTAATTTCATACGTCATTGAATTTGTTTGATTCTTATATTGAATATCTGACATTTTTCTTAATGGTAAATTTGGTAATATAAAAGTTGATGTATTTTTATAAATGAAATTATCCCATTCAAAATTTAATTCTTTATTGAAAAATCCACTATCTAATTTAGAAATTAATAAATCAAAAACTACTTGTGATTCTTGTCCCATTAATTTTGCATATATTGTCATTGCATTTTGTAATTCCATTACAACAACTTTTTCTAATTCTTTACCTGAATTTTCTAAATTATCAAATGCATCGTGTAAAAAATTTTCTTCTGTTAATTGTCTTTTAATTTGTTTATCTAAATATATTTTATTCAAATATGGATCTTGCTTCGAAGTACCATATTTAGATTCTTCTACTGATTCTTGAAATTTATTATAACATTGTCTTGTTGTTACTAACTCTTTATTACACGAATTTTTAAAATCACTTTGTAATGATTTAATTTCTTTAATTTTCACTAGCAAATCTCTTCTTAAATCTTCTAGCCTTGGTATCACATCATTTGACAATTCTTTTGAAGTCTTTGACGCATACGATGCTAATGTAGAATGATATTGTGTTAATATTGTTGGTAAATCTTGTATAGAACCATTACCTAGAGGTGTAAAAAATTTCTGTCTTTCTTTATCTTCTGTAGAATTTGGTTGATATAAATTTTCCACGGAAAAAAATGGGAATTGAATTGATTGTGTTAATCTTAATTGCTGTCTTAATATTTCATCTTGTATAGACGATATTTCTGTCAAATACGTTATGATTGATCTGATTACACTTCTCCATGCAGAAAACCTAGCAGCCAGCGCTTCTGTCGGCTGTGCAGTAGTCGGTATTAATATCACTAATGGTGATCTGGGGTCCTGTTGTTGATTAGAATTCTTCGTTCTGCTTATTTGTAAATTAGACATGATGGAAGTATCAGTCAAAGAGTTCTTATTATTATTATTATTATTAGTGGTGGCAGTAGTAGTAGTAGTAGTAGCAGTATTATTAATAGTCTTAGACATTACTGTATTGCTATTGATACTATTTTTATTATTGTTATTGAGATTGATTAAATTATTACTGAGTGATGGAGATAAACTGTTTAATTGTTTCAAATAAGCACCTTGATTCAACAAGATATCTGAAACATTCGAAGTCATTGTACCTTGTTTTGACATTATCTTTCCTTTGCCTTATATATAAATACTAATGCTTCCTTAGTACAGAGCAAAAAAAAACGAAACAAAAAAAAAAGGACAACCAAAAAGACACTTTAAAGACTCCGGTATAATGCTAATCAATGAGTAACGTACGTGATGTATACTTAGAACAGACACACTTGTTTTCAATTGCCTCTACCACTTCTAAATCGAACCCTCTACAATACAACTAAAAGGCTAACCCAACTGCCTCCCTATTCATCAAGATAAACACAATGCAAAATAACATCAACATTGCTTAAAACTCCATCACCATTCCCTCTGTTTCCAATTTGAATATTTTTTTGTCAAAGCCCCGTCATAGTGAAAAAAGAGAGAAAACGCATCTCACCCTCTGAAGCGGGTCATGTTGCGTAATGAAAAATGTTATATGCAATTAGTGCCCAAAATGGTAAGGCAACAACAGGTTAAGAGATATTGACAGATTATGTTTTATAAGATTAAGGATAGGTGTTGCAGTTGTAGATTTACTCGGATGTGGCACACGGCTGGTTGTTTGCGGAGATCTACGTATATTTTACTTTGTAATCGATCCCATTTCAACGACAGCTGCTGTGTGTATAACAGACTTTCGTTTCTACCCTCTCCTATCCTGTCCCATCCTATCTCAGACAAAGTTTAAATGTGAAAAAACTTTCGAAGAGATGATGGAGATGGGAATGGGGATCTTGTTTTTAAGTAATGTAAATCAGGCAAGTACTAGATCTGTGTGCAATCGGATTAATAGTTAGTGTTACACTCTCTTAGTTAAGAAGATTGTGTTTTGAACGATAGGTACTCGTTCCGATTTCAATTAGGTAAATATTGAGATTAAATTTCTTAATGGCTGGGTTTGAATTCCCTTTCAAGAGTCGTCGTGGTCGTGGTGATCATAGTAAACGTACTAATTACAGTAATGACTCGAGGGTAGTACCTCGAGCTAGCGATAATAGTGATGTTGCCTTGTCTCCGCTGTTAATGAACCCATTTACAACGTTAGAATCTCAATTAACATCGCACAAACCAAAATCAAAATCAAAATCAAAATCTTTAAAGAAAACTAGTAATAGCAATGAGAAATGGAATTCAATCTTTTCATTGAAATCATTAAAATCAAATAAAAATAATGACACTCAACTAGCAGATTCCACAACAATTATACGACATATTATTGAATTCCCCGTATCTACAACCGTATTGGTTTGTTTCGTATCAGTCATATTACTATTACTTGTTCGAATACTAAGTATCATAGTGCAAGATATCACTTTAATGATAAATAACGTTACAAAATGGCAAGTAGTACTGAACCTGCTGACGAGTGGGACATATAATAGAATCGATTGGGTACAATACTTGGTAAGATATTTCATTTAAACAACTGTATTTGTCCCAGCGTACTGAATTTACGGGGGGGACAGAGAGAAATAACACATACAAGCATACAAATAATTGAATAGGCTGTCACTTGTTCGGTTATATATAGTATAGTATATATACACATTGCATCAATACATAATTATAATAAAAATATATACATTCATCTTTTATACACCTCATAGTTTTATACCGTGTACTTTCCTTCTACACATAGTAATTGTTCCCTTAGACAAAGAAAAAAATTGAAATAATTAGATTATTAAGTAGGAGATTTTGGTAATTACAATGTTTTTACTTACAAATGTATATCTACAGATATACATATAACAGTATTATAGATTGTTATACATATTATACTATTTATTCAGAACATATATATATTCATTGATAATATATGAGATTAAGCCTAAATACTATTATTTTATTACGTTAAAAGATTTTTGAAATAGAAAATTAAATTGAATTAAGAAAAGAATATAGAGAATAAAATTCAGGATGACAATGCATTCTGATAAAGGTAGCAGTCAGAGGTCAATGTTAAATGTCCTATTTGGAGGATCTGTCCAGGAATGGCCATTTTCTGAAGCCTCGTTACTGAAAGCATTGGATCTTAAACTAGAACAAGAAAAGACAAAACAGCAATATTATAAATTAGAAAATTTAAATAAGTCTATCGAATTATTTAAATTGGCTATTAATTATGGTACACCAGCTAATCATATTACTAAACTTTTTAATAACAATGAAGGTGTTAACTTAAATGGTAGTAATATCAGGGATATTCCATCTCATGATGCAGGAACGACAAATAACACAATTAATAATGGAACTCCTGTTCAGATAAAAATAGAACCTTCTAATATAAAGAATATATTACCTGATAATAAGCCGATGGTTAGACAACCAATGGCATATAAATTTCCTCCTAGTGGAAGTTGTTTACCTCCAAAACCAATTATTAAACCAAGACATAAAAGAACCAACTCGCCAGCAAGAATTGGAGCAAATGCAGTAGCAGCTTTAAATGATTCTAACATGATCAAAGAAGAAGAGACATCTCCTAATTTAAGTACTGAATAAATGTCACCCTCAAGAGACAATGGTATAAATAATAATGAAAGAATTCCATATCATCGTAGAAATATGTCACTGCCGATGACTAATATTTCAGGTTCTTATACTGGAATGACTTCAGTGTTAGATTTTAGTAACGTTCCAAAAAATGATATAAATATGATACAGAATAATAATAATATTACAAAGAAATATGTTCCTAATATACAAACTCCACCATTGAAAAAACACAAACGCTCTCAATCGGTTACTGGATTCAAAGTTATAGACTTAAATAGTGCTGACGATCAGAGAAACCAGCCTGTAACACCAAATATTAAAATAGTCGATGTTAATGATAATGCTGATGAAAAAACTTGCAGTGAAAGTAGTAGCCACCATGGAAGTCCTATCCGCACCGCAAAACCTCCGCATTTCATAAATAAATTATTGAACAGTACGTAAGTTAAATTTCCTCACGATTACATGTCATCTATAATACGGTATTCTCTTTAGATTCCTTATACTCGGATTCTGCTAATATTTCCATTTCTTTTAATGTCATATTTTCCCATAATGGTTCACCGGTCTCTGCGTCAAAGTCGGCAATACAATCGAAATTAACACTTGCACTAGTCAATTGATCTAGTTCTTTTCTAAGTTCGATAGCAAGACCTCTGATCACAGTTTCACTTCCACTGTTGATAAACCAGGAGCATAAGTCATCCAATAATATTTTATTGTAGATATAATAAACATCATGAAATCTGAATGTTTCATGAATATCTAATAGACACTTTATAATCAAACGTTTACCACCTCTAAGTATATAATAGGTATAATTCCAAGCTTTTAATGTAAGCTCGAAATTTCTATGTAATGGATAACTTAATGCCCTTCTAATACCCGTTATAACAGCAGCTTTAATAATTGAATTATCATCATTGGTATTTTCACTTATTAATTCATTTTTTTCTACTATTAACTGTTGATCAAGAAAACATATTTGTGGAGTTAATTTCCCAATAGACCAGGCACTTTCTGTTTGGTGGCTACCTTCATTTTCAATCTGTTCAAAATTATAAGAGAATAATAAATTTAGAATTGTAATATATAGTTTTTTTAAATCATGAACCAGATAATCTTTCTTCGGCAAATTCTTCTGCATTTGTTCTTGTTCCTTCTCAGAGAAGTCATATGGCATCGTTGCATTTTTATCATCAGTAGACTTGTACCACTTTAAATATTGTTTAACAACCGGTGGAGTGAATTTTAATAGATCCTTGATACAGTTTATTTCTAATTCTTCTTCTGTTCCATACTTGCTAGTCATATATTCTGATATATAATATTCTGCATCGAACTTCAAATTTTCTTTTCTTAATCTTTCTGTGATTCTTTCGCTTGCTGTACTCTTTTCTGGTTCGTCCAATTCATTGATATCATTACCATTTGCTACAG
Organism: Vanderwaltozyma yarrowii; assembly: GCA_030568135.1. Taxonomy (NCBI): domain Eukaryota; kingdom Fungi; phylum Ascomycota; class Saccharomycetes; order Saccharomycetales; family Saccharomycetaceae; genus Vanderwaltozyma; species Vanderwaltozyma yarrowii. The sequence continues at coordinate 46,515 of JAJLTL010000077.1, forward strand.
ACACAGATATCATAGAACTATATGAATTATCAAACCCGTAGTTTGCATACAGTAAAGAATCATTGTTTTCGGTAGGAACATTCTGTTCAATTTCCCAATTAAATGTTTCTCCTAGATTTCCGATTCTTTTCATTTCATCATTATTAGAGTCTCCTCCAATTTCTTGAATCAACGGTCCTTTTGATGCACTAGCGTCTTTGTTTGCTTGATCTAAATTATCAGCACTTATAAGATCACCTTCTCTTGCCAATAGTTTAGTTGGAAAATCTAAATCTTCAAAGAACTTTCCTTTTTCTTCCTTTGGTAATTTAATATGAATTGATTCATCCGATATTTTATATTCAGCAGTTGCCCTTTCATCATCAACTAGATTGTATGGAAACCTTAGTCTCAAATAGAATGGTGAAAGATGAAATACAAATAAGTTTTCATTCACAACCATTTCCATACCTGATGCACTAAAACGAATACTAGAAATTTTTACATCAATTATAACAAACTCATCATCTTGAGTAACGGTAAATCTTGGAGTAATCATTGCAGGTAGGTTGACTTATGGATTTGAACGTTATTACGATAGAGAGAATTATACTACCAGATTATTATACAGAAATGACACTATCAATTATGCTCATCAGGTTCTTTTCATTAGTAAGGTTAAAAGTGAAAAAAAAATATATTGAAAAATTATTCCGCATTAGTGAAATCCTAAAGAAAATATGATGAAGTCATCGCAATATATAAAACATGTCGACTAGTTATTACTGAATCAAATGGTTGTAAATATACCTAAAATTACTAAGCTAGATAACAGGTAATCATGACAGAAGAGGTTAAAGTACCAAGAAGACGTTTTGTTGGTTCTAGAAAGGCTGGAACAGCATCAGACTCATCTAACAAAGACGGCGATGCGACTATTGTTCACAAACCCAGAAATAAGTTGAATGTTGGTAGAGCTGTTAACCATATTCCTGATGAAATTTTAAATGACGAAGAGCTAAATGAAGCCATTAAATTACTACCTTCTAATTATAATTTTGAATTACACAAAACAATTTGGAATATAAAGAAAAATAATTCTAAGAGAGTTGCTCTACAAATGCCGGAAGGTTTACTGATATATTCCTTGTTAATTAGTGATATTCTAGAACAATTCTGTAACTGTGAAACTGTGGTGATGGGTGATGTTTCTTATGGTGCATGCTGTATTGATGATTTTACCGCCAGAGCATTGGATTGTGATTTTATTGTCCACTATGCTCATTCGTGTCTGGTACCTATTGATATTACAACTATTAAAGTATTATATGTTTTTGTAACTATTAATATCGACGAAACTCACATCATGAAAACTTTACAAAAAAATTTCAAACAAGGTACAAGAATTGCTACTTTCAGTACTATTCAATTTAATCCCACTGTTCATAGTATCAAAGATAAATTATTGCATGATGAGAAGCATATGTTGTATATTATACCCCCACAGATTAAACCGTTATCTAGAGGTGAGGTATTAGGTTGTACTTCTGAAAGGTTGGATAAAGATCAAATTGATTGTATGATTTATATTGGTGATGGTAGATTCCATTTAGAATCTTCCATGATTCATAATCCAGAAATTCCAGCATTTAGATATGATCCATACAGTAGAAAATTCACAAGTGAAGGATATGACCAAAAACAATTAGTTGCTGTTAGAACAGATGCCATTGAAACAGCTCGTAAAGGACAAACATTCGGATTAATTTTGGGTGCTTTAGGTAGACAAGGTAATTTAAATACAGTTACAAATTTAGAGGAAAAGTTGCTTAAAGCTGGAAAGAAAGTTGTTAAGATAATATTAAGTGAAATTTTCCCACAGAAACTATCAATGTTCGATGAAATAGATGTTTTTGTACAGGTAGCCTGTCCAAGATTATCTATCGATTGGGGTTATGCCTTTAACAAGCCATTGTTGACTCCTTATGAAGCTAATGTTTTATTGGGTAAGGATGTAATGTTCACAGAAGAATATTATCCAATGGACTATTATGAACAGAATGGTTATGGTCGTGGTGAGATTCCATCACATGCTCTAACAAATCAATAATTTTTTATATATTAAGTAATTATTTAAAAGTATATATGTATACTAATTTTTATTCTTTCCAAGACCCTAAATGTTAAACTTAAGCTAATAAGGTAGCTTATTCACCTTATTAAATATAAGTAAGATAATAATAAAACAAAGTAATTTATATTTTCTATTAGCGTATACAAATATCAAATTTATTTAGATAATTAAATGCAGATAATAACGGACTCGATAACAAATGGTTACCAACGACATGACTATTTATTTTTATTTAACCAATTTCTCCATGCAGTGACATTTTTTTCAGCTTCTTCTTGATTATATTTAGGTACAAAATTTGACCCACTTAATCCGTTACATACACCCATTAATGGTTGATTTGAGGATATCCCTAATTGATCCATTTTATTAAATTGTGTGTTGTTTGTTTCAATGGTGTCTCGTGGGTTTTGTAATTGGTATTGATCCCAATTATTTGTTCTCGGAATTGTAGAGTCTATTGGATATGAAATATTATTGTCCCTTGAATAAACCGGTTCATAATTGTAAGAATGGCTAGATGTAGTTTGGCCTTGCATGTCACCGAGTATTGTCGAACGTCGTTCAACTGTTGGTGCTTCAACAACTGAGGTATGATGCAGGTTTAATGGATAAGAATACCTGTGTCCATTTGTTTTATAATAATATTGTGTTTCTGGTAAAGAGAAATTTCTCTGTAGAGAGGCTTGATTATGACTAGGATTTTGAACTGAATTTTTATGAGAATGTGGACTAATATAGACAGGAACGTGAGATACTGATGATCTTGGGGATATTGAATTTAAATCAGGATAAGATTTTTCTGATCTTTGTTTTTGATGAATATTTTGTAAATTTTGTTGTTTCTGTAAATCTGATTTCATTTTTTGCTGTTTTTCCATTTGCATTATTTTATATCTTTGTAAATATGTTTTAACTAAGAGATCACTATTTTTTCTTGATTTATCAGAATTATCTGTTAATGAATACGACATTGTATTATCATTTGAGTTAATGCTTGTAATTTTTCTTAATGTAGGAACTGTTAATAACAATAATCTTGTACTACCAGGATAATGATATGAATTATATCTTGCCACAGTTAAATCTGTTGATGAATTACCAAACCTTTTTCTCTCATGAGCAGTTTTAATTAATATTTTAAATGCTTTTAAAAGATGACTTTTAATTTGTGTTGGATTAGGTCTTTTCCTTCTTCGAATATCTTCATTTTTGGATTTCTTTCTTATACGTTTTTTTTGTTTAGCAATTAAACGTTGTGTAGTAATTTTGTCACTATTACTATCAGTAGTAGCAGTAGTAGTTGAAGTAGCAGGTTGATTAGTAGTGATAGCAGCAGTAGTAGTTGTGGTTGTTAAATTATTCTTGTTTCTTGGAACGAACTGAGGATGATTCAAAGTTAATTCATTTTTTTCACATTTAATAGATATCATATTATTTGTATTATTAAATAATTTTAATGAAATATGTTGATGCCAATTTTCACATTCATTTGGAAAATCTTTACCAAATAATGGTACTAATAAATATCTTATTGGATAACAAAATCTTGTACATAAAATTTTTGATATTTCCCATGGTAACCAAGTACCTTGAATTTTAATGTAACCACCTCTAATTCTTTTAATTAAATCATTTAATGATAAATTTACTAATTTATTTTTATCAATGCCTTTTTCATTAATTAAATAATTTTTAAAAGTATTTAATAAGAAATTTTTTAAATCTTTTGATAAATTATTCCAATGTAATTCATTATAATTTGTATGAAATGTGTTTGAATTATTTGATAAATTTGTTGATTCAATTCCATGAAGATTATTATGATGTTCTATAATATTATTATTAAGATTATTTTTAATTGAAGTTTTTCTTTTTCTTTTATTTTTAATAGTTTGATAATTTAATTTATCTAAATCTTCATAAAAGATAAAATTCATTATAAAATCAAATTCATTATTGCAAATTTCATTCAAATAAAAGTCATTATTATCTTCATCAGTAAATCGTTTCAAATTTATTAAACCTTTCATTACATCTTGATATAATCTCCAAATACCTGTTAAAAATACAAAACCTGTATCATAAGTCCAGATAATACAATTATTTGGGTTAATTAATTTATCACTTTTTGTTAAATTATAATCAAGTTTTGTTAATTTAAATTGTTGATTTTTAGTTAATGTAGTTTTACTTTTATCATCATTAATAATATTATCATCTTGTAAATTATCAAGATTCACATTATTATTATTATTATTATTGTTATTTCTATCAAAAATAATTTTTGAATTTTTAAAAACTTGTAAAATATTATCATCTTTTATAATTAATGGTAATGAAAATTTTAATTTATATTCTTTTGGTAAACCACGAATATTTATATAATTAATTAAATTATTATCAACATTTTCTTTAATATCAGGTATTTGATATTCAATACAATTTAAAATATTATCATTGGGAGTAATATTAATATTTTCATTTGGAGTAGGATTATCATTATCTAAAATAATTACATTACTTTTATTTAAATAATGTTCACTATTAAAATAATGTGCAACATTTGATTTATATTTCTTACTATGAATACCAAAAATATCATTAATATTTATCTTAACATTTTTAAAATCATTTAAGAGAGTAATAATAATTTGTCTTTGATAATCATCTAATGGACTACTTGTCAACTGTATATTATTTAATAACAATGGATGAACTGGGTAAGAACACACTGTTCTATTATTATTATTATTCTGCTGTGTAGATGACATTTTCATATCACCAACCATAGAAACCAAAAAAAAGAGACTAATAGACTTGGGCGGCTATTTTCAAGTGTTAATAAAAAAACTGGAAACGAAACGAAACAATGTGAAGTGAAGTGAAAAGGAAAAGTATAACTTCAAATATGCATCATCTGACTTAACACCTCATATTTATATTATGAATATCTTAGACAAACCAAGAAAAGACAACAAGTTTTTCTTCTTTAGAAAATAATAACTGACACAAAAATATATATTTTATTGGAGAGAAAATAGAAACTTTCAGAAATATTCAAAAGAGGATATAAATCATCGAAAAGAAAAAGAGCAAGAAATATATTCAGAGAAAAGAGACCCTCTTTGTGTCTCCTCGTTCCCCTATGTTATTACTCGAAGGAGTAAATATTGTTGAATAATTTGTTATTACTCCTGGCGGAGAGGGAGGGGCCCCTAATTTATCGAAAATGTCTAAAATGATGCATATTTTTTCTGAAGTGAGTAATATCCATTTTAGGGGTGGCTCTAATGCATTATAACGAATACAAAAATTGCCGCCAAGATATACAATAATATTATGTAATCAACTAATTTTGTTGAATTTATTTATTTGTTAAGAAATTGGAGATAAGATTGATAATAACAGTAATAATAATAAAAGTCTGTTGGAGATACAAATGAGATTAACAGTTTTTGTATTATTGATTCAACAAAAAAAAGTCTGGTGGGTGGGGGGGGGGGGATACGAGTAATGGGGTGAGAAAGGAAAATCTTGAATATTTTTTATGTTTATAAGTTTATCAAAAATTTTGATATATATTTATATATATATATGTATTTATATGAGTGGTTGTGAATAAATGTTATATACAGTTTTCTATCAAACCTGAATTTACGTTATATAATAGACCATAAATTTTTAAATTTTCATTTGCAGTAGCTTGAATTACAGTTTTATTTTTTAAAATGTTATTATATTGATTTTTGACATTTGTTATTGATAAATATTTTGATTTTTCTTTAATGGTATTTAATTTTTGATATACTGGGTCATTTAAATTTGCATTTTCTACCATTTCATTTATTTCTGTTAAATAATTGTATAAATGGTTACAATTATTTTTATTTAAATCATTTCTTTGATTTAACAGACATGTTTTAATACCACCACAATCTGTATGTCCCATTATAATAATTCTTTTTATCTTTAAACAATTTATTGCGAATTCCAATGTACTTAATAATGTTAAATCTTCGTTATTAACAAGATTCGCTACAGTTTTCATTGTAAAAATTTCACCTGGTATTACACCAAGACAATTTTCATTATATCTTGAATCTGAACAACAGATTAATAAAGTATGTGGATCTTGGCCTACACCATTATAATCTTTAAATAAATTTGGTTTTAATTCATTCATTTCATTTGACCAATTTACATTGTTATTAAAAAACTCATCAATACTTGAATCAGCATTTAATGAAAATATGCTATTACTGTTACTAGTATTTTCCATTGATCTTGTCATTTGATATATGTGTGTGTGTGTGATTGAGTGATTGTGATTGTGTTTGTTGTTGTTTTACAGATATGTTATATATAGTACAAATATGCAATAAGAGAAGAGATAATGGAATGTATATTTTACAAGATGCAAGATATATCTGTATATATATATATATCACATTCCAATGCTCATCACAGTTCATTAAGCAAAAAAAAAGTATTTAATCAAATCTATATGACTCAAGTAACACAATGATATCACTATTATTCTTAAAACCCTCTTTAAAGAAAATGAAATATGTATTTGTAGTGAATACATCACTGTTTTGCAAAAGATAAAGGGTAGTGAAACGATGAGGAGTGGGACGACGCTGATGGGGAGCGGAGAGAGCGGAGGGCAAAGAGCGAAGAAAAAATAAAGAATTAAGAGGATAGATAGTTCATAAAATAATCAAATAGTAAAGCAACAGTAGTAGTAGTAGTGCCATACACTTCACATTCAACAAAGTGGAAATACTCTTACAATATTAAATTGTTTGCGATTGTATTAGTGTGTTATTTTTTGTATTCTTACATATCCATGTAGTGTAATATCATGACATAAAGAACACTCATCAAAGTTTCAACTGTTTTGTTTTGACCTTCTGGGATAAGTTATGCATTGCATTTGAATAACATAAACCAACCAACCAATTAAACGAATAATATAATATTCTACGCCATACAAATTACTAGTCCAGTATTCTAGTCCTAGACAGACTGACAGACAGAAACTATTCTCTAAAGTACATATTTTCCTGTCTAGAATAATTGCAAACCCATTACTACTAAACAAGAATTAGGGTAATTGGATTATCCCACAGTGACGATATAATTATTATTTTATTGTCCCGCAATTGTATACCCACCCCTCATCATATTGACGTCAATCATCCATCCTCCTCTCTCTCTTTTTCTCGGCCTGTGTGCGTGTCCGGTTACTCTCCACGCACAGTGCCACTACCACCACCGCCACGAACCCAACCCAACCCAACTCAACTCAACCGTACCTACCGTACTCTTGCCGAAAATCTTTTAGCTCATCTCGTGTCATCGCACAGTTTTAACTTCTGCTTTCGTTATTTTTCATTTTTTATATTTTTCTTTATTCCAACATTTTCCAGCATCACGTGCATGTCTTTATTTGTTTCCTAGCTTTAAATGAAATGGCCACTAGCTAATTAACTAATTTTTCTTATTGGTGTTTCCCCCCCCCCCCCCCCCGTCTAATCTCATTACTAATCAAATCAGACAAAAAATGCCGTTTTGCTTTCTTTTGCACAAAACAAAAATGGATACCCGGATTCAACATAACATCCGGTTATTTCTTAATCTTAAAATCCATTAAACAAAAGAAAACTAAAAAGATCTCAGATTCTTCCGATTTACTAGATCACATCTCGTCGTAGTTCCGTTTTATGTTTTCTCTTACTGCGTATCCTGTATCTCTCTCCACTGGGTGAGTGGTGGTGTCGTCACTGCTTATCAACAATTGACGTATGCTTGGCCAGATCAAGTAAAACTCTCATCCAGTTCGTCTCTTATTCACTGGACAAAAAACAGTAACTGTGCCCCCCCTTCCCATCGTTTTAGTACAAGTTTACTTATGTAAGATAATGATGCTTATAATTACATAAACGAGATATCGTACCGTAGGCATGGCGGGGACTTTAAAAGTCCCCCAACCCCCGGGGGGTTTAGCGATTT
>JAJLTL010000078.1:0-54571 GCA_030568135.1 Vanderwaltozyma yarrowii
GTATCTTGACATCAAAGACTGCCACGTCTTTACTGTACTTCTAACTCAGAGGTTCGTCATGTCTCCTACCAAGCACAGATTCCAAATAACACACTGAGGCTACTTTCCATAACAAGGTTCATTACGTCTTCTATGAATAGTAGTGATAATCTTATATTGTTGCACTTAATGAAGGTCCTTTATCATTGTCACGTGTAACATAAAGATTATTCTAACATATACTGCCGCATATATCACAGTTTTACTTCTTGTTTGTGAACATCTTAATGATTCCCAATATAAGTTAAACCAAAAATTGGAATATGATATTTTATTCGTTATATTATTAGTAATTGAATCAACTCTGCTTCTCTTTACATCTCTCGTATTTATTTCAGGATCTGAAAAAGTTTCATTAATACTATTTCTTGTGTTTAAACCAAAGACCATCCTTATATCACTTGTATCATAAGAAATATCTAAAGGACAATATATTGTAATATTATTAGTACCGTTATTTGGATTCGAATTTTTTTTCAATTTATTTGAATGATTAAAATCATTCTGATTATGAATAAGTTCACCATCAGTCCCCATTGAACCTAAAGTTATTACACCATTCCTGTCTGAATTATAAGCTTGAATTTTTATCTTTATAATACATGGATTATTCATTTGTATTACATTAATGGGATTAATTAATTCTATATATTGAATTTGAAAACTATGTGTTTTATCAATATTTTTTATTTGTCTTAGGATTAATTTCTGAATTTCAAAATCATATTTGACAAACATTTCATGATATCTTAAATATCTTAATTGTGAAATTATCGTGACTCCTTTACTGATACCAGTTTTAAATCTACCATTCATAAATATATCTTTACTTTCCGCAAAAGGACTTGTCAAATATTTCATCAAATATGCAATTGTTATTGTTCCTGATCTACCCTTCCCCATTCTACAATGAATAACAACCACATGAAATTCCGACTTCAACAGGTGGTTGTTAATATCATCAATAATTTCTTGTAATAAAAGAAATGGTGGTGGGCAATGATCCAGCCAACCACTACGTGTAAAAATATCCTTTAAATTTAATAAAATTTCACCATCTAATCCAACTGAAATACCTTTCCCACTTGTTAAGCTATTACTTATACATATTGGTTGTGAATTGACGTCAAAATTGTTATTATAATTATAAGCAAGTTGCAAAATATCGTCATCCGAATAATCTGACACACCTCTTTCTCCTTTAACATTATATATTTTCCACCTATCTGGCCCATGTTGTAGATTTAAAAATTTTATTAAATCCATCAAACTGTTTCTATAAAGCAATCTAGGGTATGAAGTAACAGGATATGAACATACAATTACATTTGGTGTAATATATGATATATCTAGAGAATAACCTAATTTATTTTTGCTGACATGCATAGGAACGGAATATAATTTTTTTAGTAAAACAGTTGGATTCATCTTAGAATGACGTTCACTCATGTTTTATTGAATTATATTGTAGTTATAGTTAATTAATGACAACCTGGACCATCATAGATCAAATTAAACTCCCTTAACGTATATATTAATGTAGTTACCTTTATATGCATTCATAATATTTTTCAATTAACTTTCAGTTACAAACACCAATATATTTAATTTGTGTCACTAACAAAATTCAAAAAAGGGAAATAGTTTTTAACATTATCTATTATTTCCATTGCAACGAAATAAGTTCTAACATTTAGAGAATTCTACATTTACAAATTGTATAAATTTTAAATAAAATTGATGATATCTTCGCTTGACTATTAGTAGGATTACTTTTATATGAAACAAGAAGAGAACTTCATCTCATATTGTTGATATCCCAGAATATGATAAAATACTTTAATTTGATATGTCGAAGTCACCAAACTTTTAAGAAATATGTATATACATATATAGACAAAAGGTGTTGTCGGAATTCACACATAAGTTGGCTATAATGTATCTTTGATGAATAACGATGTTAAATGTCAATTACATTTCAATAATAAATAAGGCTTATTTATTTTCCATTCATGTGATTCATTTTTTTCATTGTTAGCGTAGCGGAGCGGACTGAATTACGATGAGTAATGAAATCGTTACATATATTTTATATATAAAAAGTAATATGATGGTAAAATATTTTTTATTGTATTATTTAATTCTTGATAAGGTTTCAATAAGGAAGGTAAACAATCAATATACGTATAGACACACATATAGAATGTCAGAGTTTATTAATGAAAATCCAGAAGTATTGGAAGATAACCAGCTACCAACAAGAAAAGATGATAACAATGATGAACTACTTCTAGGTACAAATGATAATATTGTTAATATAGAGAGAAAGAAGTTATTGCTTAAAATAGATAATTCCATGCATTCACATGTTTTAAATAATATTGAACTACTAGATAAGTTACTTGTGTTGCACACACCTCCATCATTAATAGCTGATACTGAATCAAGCGAAGATGAGATAGATACATTGGAACTCTCACCTGAAAGTGATACCTTACATGATTTTGAAAAGGCTGATCCAATAGATGCACAAGAAATTTTTGATTTAACAGCCCATATATCTGATCCTGAACATCCTTTAACATTAGGTCAACTAGCTATTGTTAATTTAAACGATATTGAAGTCACTGATTCAGGTAATCCAAATGAAATAGCAGAAGTCCTAATTAAAATCACACCTACTATTACACATTGTTCGCTAGCGACACTTATTGGATTGGGTATTAGAGTTAGACTCGAGAGAGCTTTGCCATCTAGATTTAGAATAACGATTTTATTAAAAAAGGGAACTCATCAAAGTGAAAATCAAGTTAATAAACAATTAAATGATAAAGAACGTGTTGCTGCTGCATGTGAAAACGAACAATTATTAGGTGTTGTATCAAATATGTTAAGCACTTGCAAGTAGAATATATATTCTATATAATCCAATATTTAGCATAATTAATTTAAATCTATCTGTGTAAAGAGTTTAAACATAAGCAATCTACTCTGAAAAATATATTCAATTTTGAATAGGAAGAAAGACAAGTAAAATGAAATTAATTTTTCTATATATTATCATTTTTTATATTTATATTTCTTATATGATATTAATATTTAATATATATATATATATATACAAGTATTTGTTTTTTTTTTTTTTTTTTTTCAACAATTATAGTTTTATTCATAATTGAAAGAAGGAAAAAAAAAACGAACAGAAAATGTGACTATGTTATACTATTTATTTATCATTGTTGATGTTTTTTTCATTATCTTTAAGCAGATGCAACTGGAGCATCACCTTGTGCTAAGATATCATTAGCATCTTTTTGTAAATCAAAACTTTTTTCCATTTCAATTAATTGTTGTTCAGCTAATATTGATAATGATAATGGTACACCTAATAATAAAGCAGAAGTAGTTAATGTCCAAGTTAAACTACCAGATTTGTTAAAAATAAATTTAACAAAATTATTTGTATAATTAAAACAATTTGATACGATATTTCTTTGCTTTGGTGATACGATATCTTTTAATGCTAAAATTCTTTCCAAAAATGTTTCTTCTTCATTAAAATCATCTTCAAAATCACTATCAAATTCATCATCTTCATCAACTTCATCATCTTCATCAGCGCCTTGTCCTTTAGTTTCAGTAACAATATTTTCTTCGACGATTGGTTGTTCTTGAGAACCTTGAGAGTTTGGAACTTCTTCTTTAATTTCAGTTAATTCAACCATTGTTTTACTGCTAATTTATTTTGATGATTATAATATATAACAAATATTTTGTCTTTGGTATTTATTTGAACTAATAATAAATGTAAATATACACCAAAATATTCATATGTATACTTACAAAATATTGAATTTAAAGGATCAATTTCAAAAATAAAAAATTTTAAATGGAAGTGGTTTCTTTATTTCTTTCAATAATGAAAAAGCGTCTATATAAAAAATACATACACAGTGAACATGGAACATTATGAAGCGGACAAGTTAAAATGGCGAAAGTTAGTTAGTATTAAAAAAGCATAACTGTCCGGATTTCGGGGCATGATAAAAATAGGGTTCATAAAAAGGTATACATCTTTATACATATGTATATGGAATTTACAATTCAAAAGGTTTAATGAAAGTTTAAGATATGCAAGCCATGGAGAAACTAATGAAGTAGCCTTAATTACAAAATCCTATCTACAATACCGGCTTATCCATTAACTTGAGGTACTGTACTAAGTACATTTTGGAGCAGAGAGTTTGCCTTCCTTCACCTTCTAGTACAGATGGAAGCTACTATAGGGCAACCATTTTTGCGACTCAGACCATCCGGACAATATTTATTTGACATTGAAATTAAAATGTATAGTGGCGTATATAGTGATGACCAACCAGCAGATGACAACTCTCTTAGTTTTGTTAGTTTTATTTAGTATGTGAATTTATACATGATAGTTTTAAAACAATATAGTATTTCCGATTTATGTAAAAACGTAACGATTTATAGAATCTTAAAAAGAATTACCCCATTCAATAATGGTGGGGATTATTTTTTATAATTGACAATAGTAATTATTATACATTTTAAATTAAAAACCTTTTATCAAGAGAAAAATAAGGGATCCCTAAAATAAAGAGAGGATGTAACGCCACATGGTTATGCGTATCTGCATGTGTATGCATCTACTTGAGCCTTGATTATATGTCTCATTTTGTAAAACATTGGTTATAGAGTTACATTGGGGTTATAATTTTAAATTATTTTAATTTAACCCCACTTAAAAAAAAAAAAGTGTAAACTAATTTTCCCTCATGAAAGTTTATTGTATGCCTTTATTTTATTTTGTAAAAAAAACATTGTCGTTTGAACATTGCTGCTCCTCTATTAGTGCTGCTCCTTTCATCAACACAACACAACACAACTCGCCACCACCACTGCCATGTATACATTAATTACATCACTTGAATCAATTAAATAACAAATTAAAAAACATAACAACCACGTTATCTTGTGACGCGCAGTAACTTTTAATACAACCATTTACAATAGATTAAATAAAAATACGCGAATATTATTATTGTTATCATTATTATTTTTAATATGATAAAAAACCAATTATTCAATCTGTCATTGCCATTTTAATCTACTATGTAGTTTCGTGTAGTCAGATGATTTTTCTATTGAAAATTGTTAATTATATTATCTTAAATCTACCACTATACTGAATTTCAATTATTTACCAATCACTACTATCACGATCATTATCAATTCTCAATTCTCAATGTCCGATTCCTCACCTCAGTCTTTTTTCACCCACTCTAAACTAACCTAACAAGAAAAAGGCTACCTTTTCACTTAAAATTAGCAATAGCAATAGCAATAGCAATAGCAATAATAATAATAATAATAATATACAATTAATTTAATTATTGCTACTATTTTCGTCCCCCTTTGCCTTGCATTTACTTTTTGTTCCTCCGCCTACTTGCCAAAAACAGGGAACGCCAGATATACCATACCATACCTACTCTACTCTACTACATACATATATTTAGTGAAACAAAACTGCTTCTCTTCTCTTGCCCCAAAATGAAACCACTGCACTGCAGTCATAACAAATAGACAACGTGACAACAGCGACTGTCCGCATACGGTATTCAAATAGTTACTACTACACTTTCTCTCATCAATGGCGTATATTTTTCGAAAGACACATATATCACACAACAATTTATTTTTTATTTTTTTGTGCACTTCTCCACCCGCCCCCATTTTTCGTAATTTATTACATCACTTTTTTTTTTTTACCATGTTTCTTTTCATTCTACCTTAAATTCTTCACCTAAATACGTATGTGCACGTCGTGGATAACGATGCCAATCATTACTCAGCAAACCAACAATCCCGGGATTTTTTTTCACTATTTATTTTCAAGTTTTTTTTTCTTTCCGTTTCTATTTCTTTCTTTCTCCGGGAACAGTTTCACTTTTACTACTTACCTTTCTTATTTTTTTATTTTTTTATTTTTTTGTACACACTGATGGCGCTGATTTGTAAGTGACATTCTACTACTACTATTATTAGTATTGGTGGTAGCAAGTATATTGATAATTAGGGTTTCTTTCTACATAAGGTAAGGTAAGAAGATATATTCGAAACATGTAATCTAATTTCTAGTACTAACGATGACGGTGATGGTGTTGTTGCTGTTCTTACACAGATACTACTAACAATAATATACACTACAACTGTACTAAAACTATACTGCACTATGCTGATCTGGAATAGATATAGATAAATGATACTGGAACTAGAACAAAAAGAGAGGCAGTATTAAGCATTCTTACCTAAATTGTTATTTGTAGTAGTAGTATTTGTCTTGTTCTTGTTCTTGTTCTTGTTTTCAGTCCTTCTAAATAAATTATGTACTGCTACTACTGTCTTTTTTAGTTATATTTATTTTTTTCCCATTTTTGTTTCTGGGAAAATAGGTTTGTTTGGGTTTGGGAGTACTGTGTATATTTACTTTCCAGTCAAAACTCATCACTTACAAACAAAAAGCACACAATTATTTATTATACTGTATCACTTTTGTGTCGGTGATTTAATTGTTCTTTTTTTTTTTTTTCTTTCTGAAAGAAGAGGAATATATAAACATATATATAAACTACATCTTTTTTTACTTCCTTTACTTGCAACTTGTTTCTTATATTCCCCTTTTATGACATAACTTTATAATTATATATATTTAACTTAATTTATTTATTATTATTATTGTAATTGTAATTTATTTTATTTTTTTAACCTAAAAATAAAAAATAGATACAAGGATTTTATTGCAAATAACTATATATTACTACAAACAATTCATCAATAATGTCAATTGCCAAAAAATTAATGTTCTGGAAACATAAGGAAACTACTTCTTCTTCTACTCCAGAAAAGAAGACTGCTTCAACTCCAGCTAAAAAAACTACAACTACTGAAGCCGTTACTGTTCCAAAAACAATGAAAGCTGTTATTGTTGAAGGTGAAAATGCTGTTGTTAAAGCTGATGTACCAATTCCTGAATTAGAAGATGGTTTTATGTTAATTAAAATCGTTGCTGTTGCTGCTAATCCAACTGATTGGAAACATATTGTTTACAAAATTGCTCCACAAGGTGCTATTACCGGTTGTGATGCAATTGGTAAAGTTGTTAAATTAGGTTCAAATGTTGATGCCAAGAAATTCTCAGTTGGTGATTACGTTTATGGTTTTGTTCATGGTTCTTCTGTTAGATATCCAACAAATGGTGCTTTTGCTGAATATGCTGGTATTGATTCAAAAATTGCTTATCATGCTCCAAAAGGTATTAAATTATCTGAATCTGAAACTTTACCAGAAGGTCCAGTTACTACTTTTGAAGGTGCTGCCACTTTACCAGTTTCATTAACTACCGCTGGTATTATCTTAACAAACCATTTCAATATTAAAATGGAATGGGAACCAACTACACCACAATTAGATACTCCAATCTTATTATGGGGTGGTGCTACAGGTGTTGGTCAATTGATTATTCAATTAACTAAAAAATTGAATGCTTTCTCTAATGTTCTTGTTGTTGCTTCTAAAAAACATGAAGAACAATTAAAAACATATGGTGCTCATGAAATTTTTGATTATCATGATGAAGATGTTATTGAACAAATTACATCTAAATATCCAAATATTAAATATTTAGTCGATTGTGTTTCAAACCAAGAAACTATTAAACAATTATACCAATGTGCTTCTACTACTGAAGATGCTACTGTATTACAATTAACTACTTTATCTATCAATGACATTGAAGCAGAAAAGAGAAGAGATAATGTTCAAATTATTGGTACTATGTTATACTTAGCAGGTGGTAAAGATGTTCCATTTGGTAGTATCATTTTATCAGCAAACCCAGAATATAGACAAAAAACAATTGATTTTATTGAATTTATTTCTCCAAAGGTTGCTGCTGGTGAAATTCATCATATCCCTGTTAAAGTCTTCAAAAATGGTTTAGAAGATGTTCCAGTTATGTTGAAGGATATTGAAGAAGGTAAAAATTCAGGTGAAAAATATGTTGCTGTTTTAGGTAACTAATTTTTGCTAAATTTACTTCACTATTTTTCTTACTTATACTATAGTTCTAGACAATAAATTTTAAAATTGTCATATATAATAAAATTTAAATAATAATACTAATACTAATACTAATAATAATAATTTAACACTAATTTAATACTAATTTAATTCTAATTTAATTCTAAGATAATAATAAAAAACTAATTGAATTCTCAAAAATATAACTTTATAATTTTATTAATTAACTGTCTATTATACGTAAAGGATATATAAAAAATAATAATATCTATAATTTATCGAGACTCTAAATTAAGGGTCATATGTTTAAACTAATAATAAAACAATACCGGCAACACCAAGTACTGATCCACCGGCCATTGTGTTTCTTACACCAAATCCTTCAAGTTCACTTACAATATGGCTAGTTGAAGTATTGTTAACGGTGCTATTTGAAATGGTAGTTGTATTGGCTTGAATTTGTCCATCATTAATTTGTGAAACAACATTATCTCTTCTTAGAATAGAATCAGAACTTGAACTGGTTTCATTTTGATGATGGTGATGGTGGTGACCAGAATGTTCACCAGAGTAACTTTCGGTAACATAAGCATCTGATGGATAAGTGGTGTAAGATACATCATATTCTTCAGTTGCAGTTGTTGAATTTTGGTAAATATGTTCTGGTTCATAGCTATTACCTTGTGAAGTGGTGGGTTCTGGTTCATAATCATTATCTTGTGAAGTGGTAGGTTCTGTATAATTTGATTGTAATAAGTCATCGTCTTCCAAACTAATATATTCTCTCTTGGCATTTAGTGAGGCGGCAGCTGTTACGAAGTCAGATAATAATGATCCGCCTTGTGTGATGGCACTAAATAAAGAACTCAAAACGCTGGAGGAAGTTGAAGTGATTGTTGAACCTGGCAAATTAATATTAATAGTTGGACCATCAATATTGATAGTCCAGTTATCTAAACCATTAAAGGTCAATAACCCGTCTGAGACAGAGAAACCATCTTCAGTTTGGGTTTCGGTAGTGTTATCAGTGGAAGTTGGAAACAAACTACCAAGTGATGACAATTGAAATTCTTCTGCCAAAGTGGAACCAATCTCATTCAAGTCGATTTGGAATGAATTTAAATTTTGGACATATTTAATTGGTAAATTGTTCGAGATTAAATCTTCAATGGCAACGGTGAAATTACTGTTGTCATTGATATATTCTTGAATAGATCCTAGTGTCTCATTTGAAAATTGTAGATAAAATGGATCAGAATATGAAATTCCTGAATCCGTAGCGGTGTCATTTCCACTCAGGGATTCGGCTACTGATAAAGCAGCAATAGTTAAAACGATTGATGTAGTTGAAAATTTCATTCTATGATATTTTTTGTTTCTAGTATAATGATATACTTTTTTTGTTGGATTTTATAATACCTAAGAATATTTATTATACCAGAAAACTATAGTATAAATTATAATATTATATAGAAAAGAGTAATTATTAATCTGGATATTTGGTAAATAATATGATTTCTATTTATATGATTTATTTCTATTTCAGAAAAAGGAAACCGAACTCGACTAATCTTAATTTCATCATTTTAAATTCTTGTTCTGACATTATTGCCATTACCACTATAAATCTATGTACGTTTCTTTCTTTCTTTTACCATATGATATCACGTAATCTTGGCAGCTATAGAAATATTGACGCAATGGAAAATACATTAATTCATTTCTTTTCCAGTAGTATAGTCACAACTCCATACTGTCAAAAGAAAGAAATGACTCTAAAAAAGAAACAATCAATGGCACAATGATGTCGCAAATTCTTTCTTTTCCTGAATTCTAATATTTTTTTTTCATACTATTTACTACTTTTCTTTTACCGTGAGATGTCTGTATCAAAATAAAAGCTAGATGTCAAGGGATATTATGCTGAAGACAATACATTTCAAATAGGAAATTAATTAATTAACATAATTTAACAAGACCGGTAGGTACTGCCTTCACTCATTATTTCTTTCTTCTTTGAATATTAAAGGAATGATAAGAAATAGAAAGCCTGTATAGGTGCCTCTCTAATAATCTGGTGTGTTTTTGTTCTTTTTTAGCTTTATAAGGTGAAAAAAGAAAACTGTTTGAAGCATAATCAACTGACAGCTTAGTTCATTCATCTAGTGACATCTACATTGTTTAAAAAAACTGTCCGGATAAATCCTTAGCACAAAGAAGGGTTCAACCGGACAAGTTCACACAAAACAGAAAACGCCACCCCTGGCCATATACCTATTCCAACCTGAAAAAAACAAACAAGAAAACTCCCTAAAAAGCGATAAATTTGATACTTTT
Source organism: Vanderwaltozyma yarrowii (assembly GCA_030568135.1). Lineage (NCBI taxonomy): Eukaryota > Fungi > Ascomycota > Saccharomycetes > Saccharomycetales > Saccharomycetaceae > Vanderwaltozyma > Vanderwaltozyma yarrowii. The sequence continues at coordinate 10,480 of JAJLTL010000078.1, forward strand.
ACACGGAGCAGAGTAAAACCCGGTTCCAGATCATATATCACGACAGACATATCTGAATTGATATTTCTTAAAAGGGGAATTAGCTTAAAAGGATTTCTATCATCTTTCCCTCTTTCCTTCCGAATTTTTTTTTTTCTACCTAATCTTTTTTAAACTTTTTCAACATTTTCAACGACGGCACCACTCATTACGAAAATATTGGGAAAACAGTACTATCAGTGCCATTTACTATTGCAATCAATATCTTAAATATTTTCTATTATCTTTTTTTTCTTCCTGAACTTGTTTTCGCTTTTTCCTCATTATTTCTGCTGAATCGATATGGGGCATCGTAATGAAACTTCTTTTTAGCTTTGATTGTTTCGAGAGATTCCATCTGTAATTTTTGTATCTTACAATCGAATTAGTGTAAATTGTATAAATTAAATACATATAATGTGGTGGTGGTCAAACATTTCAACTTGTTCTGTTATTGTATAATATTTTCTTTCTTATTCGTTAAAAATTGTATTATATATATATATAAATTAAGTAAACTAAAATAAAATAAAATTAAAACATAATGGCTGAAGTTATTGAAGGTAATGTTCAAATCGATAGATTAACCCCAGGTGATGGTACCACTTTCCCAAAAGCTGGTGATTTAGTTACTATCCATTACACTGGTACTTTAGAAAATGGTCAAAAATTTGACTCTTCTGTCGACAGAGGTTCTCCATTCCAATGTAACATTGGTGTTGGTCAAGTTATCAAAGGTTGGGATGCTGCCATTCCAAAATTATCTGTAGGTGAAAAAGCTAGATTAACTATCCCAGGTCCATTCGCTTATGGTCCAAGAGGTTTCCCAGGTTTAATTCCACCAAATGCTACTTTGATCTTTGATGTTGAATTATTAAACGTTAACTAATCTTTTTAACAAAAAATAAAAAATAAAAATAAATGTTTTATTCTTTCTACATACATGCTTTTTTTAAAGTTTCCAATCTATAACATATACTTTCTAATGCATATTTAAAGTAATTTGCTATTTTAAATAATTTTGCTATTTTCATTTTTAACAATATTATATTAATTGTATTTTCATTAATTAAAATATTCATTATTATGTATAGATATATATATGTTCTATTTTCTATTTCTTAGCCTACCTGATACTCTTACACTTTTACGTCTATTCACTGGCTTATTTAATTTCACCTTCTTTCTCTTTGGAGAATTATCTGGAGTAGATGCAAATGCCGTTGCTACAGTAGAATGTCTCGTCCTTTTAGCCAACGGTTGTTCCGCTGGCTTTTTAATGTTCTTGCTTGGATTTGGCTTTTCGTCAACATCTTTTAATTTCTCTTCATCTTCTAACGTTGAGGCGTCACCACTTATTTCTTCTTTATTGTCTTTCGTTTTTTCTTCATCAGCACTTTCATCCTCATCTTCATCTTCTTCCTCATCTTGCTCTTCATCTCCATCTTGCTCTTCATCTCCATCTCCATCTTGCTCTTCATCTCCATCTTGATCTTCTCCATTGTGATCCTCTTCTTCCTGATCCTCTTTAACTTCAGTTTCTTTAGCTTCGTCATCATCTTTTGCTTCTTTTTCTTCTACCTCCTTCTCATGCTTATCTCCTTTTATTTTAGCCTTGCCAGCCTCTTCAAGTTCAGATATATTCTCTAATTCTACCTTAGATTCTGAAGTTGGTTTTTCTTTAACTGATTGTGGTACTTCCTCAGTTAATTCCGGTTCTGTTTCTAGTTCTGGTACTTCGTTTTCTTCTTTTTTTAAGTCCTCAGAAGAATTATCTTCTGCTTCCTCATTCACATCATTCAAATCTTCTTCTTTCTTCTCTGTTTCTTTATCATCTTTTATTTGTGCCGTACTTTCGGTTAATAAACTTCTATTACTTCTTGTAGATCTTGTGGACCTTCTTGTCCCTATTGCTTCGATGTCCTCTGTGGTTTTATCTTCGAGTTCAATATCGGCTGTGGGTGAACTGGTATTGACATCTTCTTTAGGTTCTACCTTTTCCTCCTCAGAAATAGGAGTACTCTCCTTTTTCTTATCAACAGTAATTTCAATTTCAGTCTCATTATTGTCAGCTTTTGATGAGATATTATCGTTCTTGATTTCTTCTTTTTCTGTAGTAACAATACCAGGAACAGTATGCAATTCATTGTCTTTCATAGTTACATCAGCATCAATGTTTTCCTCGGTACTATTTACTTCACTTTGTATAAATGATTCTTCAACACCATTTTTAGCATTTGATAATATTAATTCGCCATACTCATCCCATGGTAAATCGAAATCTTTCTTTTGTGATAAAGATATTGCTGTCGCTACTTTAGTACTATCATTATTGTCTGTATCTTCTTTGTTTACATTATCCTTCGGCACTTCTACGTCACTTGATGTATTCTCTAATAAATCCATTTTATCAAAGTCATAATATAAGCTTAACTTTTCCCAAATATCTTTTGCAGTAAATATTTTGTCATTTCTAACAGATTCCTTTTGTAATAATGTTACAGGATATTTATCAGGCTGGTTCATTCTCTCTACAATACATAACATATGAAAATGTTTATTCACACCAGCTGGTTTGAATTCTGCAGTCCATCTGAACAACCTTATTTCGTCAACAATAGACCAATCAACCATCTTAAAATGTATCTGTTATTACTTGGATCTTTAAGCAGAGTCCGTTTATTTCTCTAACAGAGGCAATTATTCTGGAATACTGTATACTGATATAATTGTGTTATGAAATAAACTAAAATAACAATCAAACCTGTCTTGTTGACATTAAATTTGACATAGATCATCATCTTATTTCTTTATTCACTATTCATTTATTTCATCTTTATTATCGAATCATATTATACGGACAACACTTTCGTCGGTTATGATATTGTTTTATAATAAGGAAAGCTATCAATTACTATATCAAATATCTATATTAAACTAAGGATAATAATATTCTATTAATGATAATAACATTAGAGTCTATACAAACACATGTGCATATTCTACGACCACCTTATTGTATTTAAGTAATACTATATATATATATATCTTTAAAACAATAAATCCTTATATATTGCATCACTACACCGCCATATACAACTCAAAGATTTCTTTGTATTATGAATGAAAAAAGCTTCTAAATGAAAAACTTTGAAGTTGTTAACAGGGTTGAATCTGAATATGAATTTCAATGTTTAACACTCTTGTTTTTAAAGAATAGAGTTGTTAAATTACAAATACAAGGGTATATCAATTAGTATTCGATTTTTGTGGATAGTATATTTATTTTCATTTTATTATATTTCAGTAATATTCCTAAGGATACTGGTCTCAGTTTCAATAAATAAGTTATACTACCAAGGAAAGCAATGCCTAGAAAAGCAGTTCTTTTGAAATCCTTATCAAGGGGACGTATACGTGCGTCGTTCAATAAATATAATTTATTCAATCTTTATAAAAAAGGTCAGATCAATTTCAGGTCAAAGACATTATACCAACAAAAATGGAGCGCTAAGCAAGAAACCAGAGCTTATCACGGTGAACATTTAACAGAAGGTAGATGGCAAACCACTTTCGAACCAAAATTAGACTCTGTAGCTCAATTAGATGCATCTCTACGTGGTGGTGAAGTTCAAGAAACTCCTTTCTTAATGCAAACTTACGCTGTATTAGAAAAAAGATTAGATTTTGCCCTTTTTAGAGCAATGTTTGCATCTTCAATCAGACAAGCTCGTCAATTTATTTTACATGGTAATGTTTATGTAAATTCTGTAAAAATTAAGCATCCTAGCTTTACTTTAAAACCAGGTGATATGTTTAATGTTAGACAAGAAAAAGTTTTACAAGCTTTAGGGGCAAAAAAACCAAGTTTATTAGAAGCTTTAAAAATCGATAAAAAACAAATTCTATTATGGAATCAATATCTAAAAAAAGCAGAAGAAAATCCTAAATTATTTTGGGATAAGAAGATGAATAAATATAAATCGATGCCAGACTCTCATCCAGAAAAGAAAAAATATTTAGAAATGCTTCAAAACTATAAGAAAGAGATCGAAGCTAAAGAAATAAAAGAATTACATGAATGTACCCCAAAAAGCATTTTAGCTCAAATCATTGAAGTTCAAGCCAAAAAGACTAGCGAAAATGGTCCTCTAGTTGAAAAAGATTTTGAAATTACCTTTGAAAAGAATCCTAAGGTATCAAAGAAAGCGTTGGAATGTTTCGAAGAGTTTGCTAAATCTGAACAACTCTCTTTAGAATCTCTAAAGGATAAAACACCAGAAGAATTAAGCTTATTGGCATCAGAGTTAATATCTCCTTCTGATGTTCTAAAGAAGAAACTATCTGATGGAGCAAAAATCTCAATCAGAACTGGTAAGAAACACCTATCCGATCTGGTAAAGGTATATAGTGAATCTATTAGAGAACATTACAAGATAATAAAGACTGATACTGCCTCTATGACATTACCGTATGATAAAGACTGGGTCAAAGAATTGAAAGCGCATGAACCTATTAATATTGAAGAATTATCCACAGATGAAGTTAAAGCACAAAATGCCATCAAATTGCCTGAACAGGAACATGTTTATGGACGTGAAGATCCAAAGAAGCCATACTTCACGCCATGGAAACCAAGACCTTTCTTAGCACCATTTGCAATTCTGCCACATCATTTAGAGGTCTCTTTTCAAACATGCCATGCTGTATATTTAAGAGATCCAGTTGCTCGTCCAGGTCAATCTGAAGTTATCTCTCCATTTGGCTTACCTGTCCACGAACGTGCTTACATGCATTATGTTAGAAGAGGAAAATAATTCGTTAAATTTATTCATAAATGATACCTTTTGATAGTTTTCAAAATAAATATATAACACTGTAAATAGAGACGTATATTCATATACATATATATAAAAGAAAGAATTAATAACTTAAATTTCTTTTAGAATTGCTTCGCTCGAATTTATATATCATTTAAACATTATTTAGATTTGTAGATTGAAATTAACCTGAATGTTCAAATACATTCGATTGCAATTTACCATTGGCAAAATTATGTTTCATTTGTTCAGGTATTGGGAATTCAACGAAATCATCATCTTCACCAATCGGTAAATTGACATTGATAGCAGTTGATGAAGAGGTGATGAATTCAGTTTCTAATGATTCTTTAGATAAATAAATGTTACCACCATCAGACTTATCAATGGTAATTTGAGGTAAAGATTGTTCAACTTGGATACCGAATTTAGTACATTTAATAATTTCTAGTCCTGAAATAGAAGAATCCAAAACAATACTTGTTGCTTCAGATTCACTCATTGAAATAGCATTGACTTTACCTTTTAATTGAATCAAAGTATTTGAACACTTACCAATAAATACAGATTCGTCTCTATTAGTCTCTATAACAATTGGATCGGTTTCATTTTCGTAATTTTCAACGAACCATTTGTTACCAACCAATTCTGTTCTAGGTGGTTTTTTAGTCTTCAAACCACTTGGTTTCTTTGGCTTTGGAGGTGGTGCTTTGGTTGAGCTAGAAGATACTGTTGATGATGCACGTAATTCTGGATTTTTGTGAGTTTGTTGAGATCTATCAACTTTTTTCAATCCTTTTGTAATATCAGTACCTTGATTTAATTCAGCAAAAACTGCACCAATTCCTGCAGATTCTGTTGATTTTGAATCTTCTTTGATTTCAAAAACAGCAGCAGGTGGTGGTGGAGGTGGTGGAGGTGGGCCACCTGCACTTGGAGCTGGTGCGGCAGGGGTTACGTCACTTGATTTGCCCGATAATTCAGTAACTGCATTAGAAAAATCAATACCATTTGCATTCCAGGCAATACCAGCGGTATGATATTCCTTGACATATTGTTTTAATTCATCAAAAATAGATAAAAACCCCTTAACCCACTCAACAGAAGCTGGATCAGATTCCTTAAACTCTTTCAAGACCTTATTTGTCCAAAATTGTGAAGCATCTTTAAAATCTGCAATTAATGAGACTGGAGTATTAACAGCAATCCAAGAGAATACAGAAGAACCTTCCGCTACTGAATTTAGATATGCATAGTACTTACTTTGACGATTAGAATCTTTAAATTCATTAATTTTTGTAATAATTTCATTGAATGGACTTAGAGCAGTCATGAAATCAGCAGATGAATAATCTGGTTTTTTAGATTTAACAGCAACTTTTAAAAGATTCAATTGAGTTTGTAAACCAGATTGAAATTTCTTTGTTATTTCCATAACAACTGGATCAATTTTTTCTGATAAGCTAACTAATGGAGAAACAGAATCATTGATTAAATCTTCCAAAACTTTGATTGATTTTGGTTCTTCCACTTCTTTCTCTTCAACAGCAGGTGTTGCAGAAGAAGTATTAATAGATCCAGCAGAAGAATCTGTTGATTTTTCACCTTCTATTGGAGAAGTTGTCAAAGAAGCAGCATCAATTTTAGATTGAATGTACCCTTCTTGATACAAAGTTACATCCTCTAATCTAGAAGTAGCATCTTCTAATCTTTTTAGCAACTTTACTAAGTTGTAACTTTGTACATTCATTTTATTACTTTCAGGCATTTTTCAAATGTACTATTCAACTGTCTATTATATTCTCTGACAATCACTAATCTCGTATTAATGAAATATAAACCTTCTGTATATATATAAAAGGAAGTACTCTTTTAAAAATACACCTAGGAATTCTTTACTAGTCTTACTTTATATATTTATCCATTTATAATTCAAATAGGGATAAGAAAAATGTTTATAGAAAATAAACTTACCCTGTCTTTGGCTTAATTTTGTATCACGCGCCTTACGTAACATATGATCTTCGGATCTGAAAATATTTTTAATGCGGCGTTCGCTACCAGAAATGATAATTCTTGGTAATGAGATGAGATGAGATCAGTTAAGTTTATAAGAATGCCGTCAGCAATTGGTGACTATTCAAGACAAGGAACGTTTGTTGAGCAAGCTCTAGGATAACTAAGTAAGTAAATATAAGTATATATTTTTAATGCTTTATAAACTAAATTATTGATATTCTATCATATTTGAAATGAATTTGTCTATGGGTTAAATATGTTAGAATTTAAGTCATATATATACGTGTACGTATATGTATAGATATATATAGGTATTTATATATAATGGTTTTTGTGAGTTATATGGAAAACTGGATGATGCAATTTCTAATATATTTAATGGATATTGTTGAATCTTTTTTTTTTTTTGTTTAATGATTATTATGTGTAAACAGAACAGTATTAGATGAATTTTATATATTTAGGTTCTTTTTTTCTATCTCTATCTAAATACAGTAGTATCTGTCACCGAAATCACCTAAACCTGGGATTAAGAATTTGCTTTCATCTAAACCTTTGTCAACAGCACCTGTAACGATTTTAACATTTGGGAAAGCTGCACGGTAATTTTCAATACCTTCTTTACTACAAATTAAGTTTAAGAAGAAAATTCTTTCTTGTTTAACACCTCTTTTGATTAAAACATCAGTGGCCATGATAGCACTACCACCAGTAGCTAACATTGGATCTAATAAGAAGACGTATCTATCAGCAATATCTTCTGGTAATTTTTCGTAAAATAATTTTGGCATGGCAGTTTCTTCATCTCTTTGAATCAAAATTTTACCAATACGAACAGATCTACAACATTCTCTCAAACCTTGTTCCATGGATTCACCAGCTCTGACAATGGAAACACCACAGATCTTACCTTTGAATGCAACACCGTTGAAAGTTTCACCAGTTTCAGTTTCAACATCTTTTGAAGTAACTGGTAGATGGTTTAAACCTTCTTCAACTAATAATCTAATAATTCTATCAGAGTAAAAGATGAAATCAGGTCTGCTAGTAAGCTTATTTCTGATGATGGTGTATAAACCTAACAATTGGTTAGTTTGTGGTAATAAATGGACATCTTTAAATGGTTCAGAAGACATGATTAACTGTTGATAAGATCTGATGGGGTTTGGTTATTATTACTATTCAAGAAAACGAAATGTTAAATAAAAAGATAAAGATATTTACAAAAACACATATATATTAGACGATAATACACGAAACTGAAAATGGTTCAATAAGAAGAGAATATTAAAAGTATTCGAAAATGCAGGAATTTTTAACCTATAATTAAAAGTTTGCATTATATTTATACTTCACAATCTGAAAAGAAAAAAAAAATTTTAAACCTTTTTTTTTCTTTTTCGAAAAATTTTATCTTTTTCTGTTTTTAGGTTTAATCATATGGGGTCAAAAAAGGACAATTGAGGACAAATATAGTTGCTAAAAACAGTTTTAGCCGTTGGAGGAATGTGGTGGTATGCGGTGTTAGGATATGATCCGACGGAATTGTCTGTGCTTTGGGAATAAAATATGATAAAAGATACTGAAGTTGATTGTACCTGGTACATTATGATTATCACCGTCGGAAATATTTACAATTTGGATATTTCACTGGGAAAAGATATACAGTCAAACAGTATAGATTATTATATGTATGTTGAGATAAGTGATACCATGCATTTCTTGTCTATTAGGTTGAGTTAAAAATTGACAGAGATTTTTTTTTTTATAGAGAAGCTACTTGCTCAGTGTACAAAAGTATATCGAGTTTTACAATGAGTAAAGAGTAGAGCGTTATAGTACCAACTCCACTTGAATATGGAATATAGTAATGATCAAAGTATGTGAGGATGCTATTCATACAATAGTTAGTAAATGTGATATTATTCTTTTTTTCTTATATAGGCAAGAGAAACGGTCCAATTAAGCGTAATTGATGGCAATAGTTAAACGGTGAACTATTGGAATTACCATGTAGTCCAAACTTTTACAAATCTAGAAGTATAATTCTTTCCGACATGATAGTTGGGTTTTCATCATATGAACAGAGAAATATGTTCATATATGCATTCCTAAATGATTCTAATTACATTCAAGTAAGAATACAATCGATCATATAACCTCATCCATCATCATTAAAATAAGTTTTTATTTATATATTATTTCACTCATTCTATCCTTCTAGTACTTTCTTCGTGGAAACAATTATTTTTCACCGGAATTGAATTTCTAAGCAAAAAATTAATAATTTCAATTGAAATTTATATAAAAGATATTAACAAATGAAGTTAATTAGTTATAGTAAAGGGGATAGTTTATTTAAATAAACCGTTTAATAGTTCCTGACCTAGTAGTAAGAAACATTTACGTCTTGTGTGTTCAATATTTCTAGATATATAACAGTATAGTTAGAAAGGAATATACGCGCATCTATATATAACCTGTACTGATTCCATTAAGAGTGTGCTTTTAAATATAATTATAGAGAAAGATGTTTGAATTTGTTAACGATATATTTGCTGACTTTGATCTCAAAAAATGGATGAGATTAGTTATAATCGTTGGTGGTTATATGCTTATTAGAAATCTAGCACAAAGAGAACTAGCTAAAAGAAAGCTAGCTTCTCAATTACATGATGATAAAATAGCAAAGAGCGAGCTAAATACAGAGAAATACTTGGAAGATCCAGAAGAAGATAAGAAAAAAGAAGAAGCTGCATCATCAGGTTTTGGTTGGGGTAATAAAACAAGACAAAGAGTTAGAAAACAAGAAAAAGCTATTGAAGAAGCTGTTGAAAAATTGAAGGAACAACAAAAAAATGGAGGTGTTATTGTTGATGAAGATGCTGATATTCAAGATTTGCTAGAAGATTAAATAAAGTATTATCACATTTATATTTTTCATCCCTTCATTCGATAGTATATCTTGTCGACATGCATATATACATATATATGGATTCTATGTCATATATTGTGTTATAGATCCAATATTAATAAAATAATATTTTCCTTAATTAATAAAAGTTTATTATTAACTTAATCAAGTTTTTATTTGCTTTGTTTTAAGTCATAAGTTTTTAGTGTTATCAATAATTCATAGATTAATAATTAATTTTATATATATATTTAAAATAATTTAAACTAAAAAATAAAAGGTTATCTACAACTATCATCTAATTACATCTAGAATATAATTCTCTTTATCTACTAGATAATATTCTTCCAGTAGCATATTCATTGGACACTTTGGAGGAACAGCTGGTGCTTGTAAAGGCTCGATTCGTTGTTGTAAATACCAGTATAAAAGTGATTCTGGTACTTCACTTTCTTTCCAATTACCATTACCAAGGTATCCTGTCACCCTAATGTTCATTGGTGAAAATGGATGATTAAAATCTAAATTTTCATTAAATTGTAGCTTCAAATAATACTCATTGAAGAATGTTTCAGGTTGAACATCTAATGATAATACATCATCGGCAGCAATGACTTGTTCGTTTGAATTATTATCTATATTGTCTGATATTGAATGTGTTGCTTTAATTGATGGCATTTCCATACGAGTTGCCCCACCATGGATATATTGTGGATTTTCAATTTTTGATTCAATCGCCAATGAACCATTTAAATCAATGTATAAGTTTTGTTCATAAGGATGCATATATTTCTTTTTAGTATGTTTAGTATTTTTAGTTTGAATTGTTTTCCTTCCTTTGAAAAAATTCAATAGTTTATGCTTATTTCGAGTCTCTACACTATTCACCATACGATTATTGATGTTTTCAATCCGTTTTGCCTTAATTATTGCATGATTTGGTGACTCTACGATGTTAGCCTTTATATTTTTTTCAGGTAGTATTGGAATTTCTGGGTAAAATTCGACATTAAATAGAATATTAATGCGTCTATCCAAGAACTCGACTTGTAAAGAGTCCCATTCTAACCTTGTGTCAGTTATTATCTTTGGAATATGTTTATCTAATGAAAATTCATTTTGGGCAATCAATTGTCTTCTTATACCCTTTATCTTCCCATGTTGCAATTTTCTAGTTCTTCTAAAGATTAGCCATTCTATTGGTTTGTTATATTCTGAAGTATTGATTTCAAAGTTAATTGTTTTAACAAATTTATCTAGTCTTACACATTGATTCCCAATTTTTATTAGAAAGTATGTATCCAGTGCAATTGATGCCAGATATTTTATATCTCTAATAAGTAAAATCAGTGTACCATTTTGATTTATCATTCAGTTATTTTGTTGGATATGATAAGCTCGATCGTACTTAAATTCGAACAGTGACACATAATTCTTTGAAGCAGTGTTATTTCAAAAATAATATTCAAAACTTATATATATATATATATATATATATTTATACTTCATAATATTTTTAAGGATCTCTCTTACATTTTCGGTTTGACATTTTCTCAGCCTCATTGTTTAAAACTAATATTGATTAATCCCGAAACGATTAAAACAGCATACAGAAATAAAGGCGGAACTGGAAGTGGAAATGGAAGCGATAGCCGGGGAATTAACTGAAGCTTGGCATTATTTATTGTATTACTTTCGAGGATAATTTATTTACTTACCGATTGTTATCAGTTCTTAAAATACTGTACATAGCAACTGTAGCAATTCAGTAAAATTATATGTGCATTGGTTTTTTACATGCATGAATTTCGATGTCATTATCTACATTTCTATATATATACATATACATATATATTATTAATAGGAAGGCGGTGGTGGACGCCTAGTCGGTGACTCTGAATTGTTTCTAAGATGTGGATTTGGTGGTAATTGTGGTACATTTGGAAGATGCTTTGACGGAGATCTTGATCTTGACCTGGGAGATCCATAATCTTTAAACGTAGGCAGAGGTGGTAACCTTGAAGAAGTAGATGAAGTAAACTCATCATAATGTGTTTTAGGACTTCTAGTTGGGCTACCTGTAGGTAGAGGAGGTAACGCTGGGCTGTTAGCAGCTTTATTATTATCGTGTCCCCAGTGCGATGAAGTATTTGTAGATACACGGGTTCCACCAGAAGGTAATTTTGATGAATGTGTAATATCATTGTTGTAATTATGCGATTCAATATAACTATCATTTTCATCATTAAATGAATTGACACCAATAGCTTTTTGTAATGCTTCAATATCAACCGAATTTTCACTTTCATTATTGTTATTACCTGATGATGAATTATTAGGGTTTTTGAATACGTTTATTTTTTCCTTTAATTTTCTTAAATTTGCAAAATGGAATTTAGTTTCAGAAGTAGACGTTCCTGTACTACTACTAGTTTCTTGAGAGGAGACTGTGTTGCTTGTTCCTACTGATGATACAAAATTTATAGTACCTGGGTTATTCCCACTACCATTCGACCTACCACTTACAGAACTATAATCTCTTGTATTAATAGTATGGTCTCTGTCATGGTTACTGGGCATAAATTGTGCCATTGCAGATGCATGCATATATCTTTCTGGAGATGATCTTGTTGGAGATTCGCTGTTTAGTCTAGAGATACTAACTTCGCTTGGCAACGGAGGTATTGGTCTACTTGCCATTGATGCGTCCATACGTCCCATTTCTTGGGTATTTCTATCCCTTGCAATATGTGGTAAAAATGGTTTATATGACAGTTCTATGAAAATAGTTCCTGCAAATTCATTATGATCACGTTTCAATTCATACCATGTGCAATAACCTTCCTTTGGATCGGCTCTAATACCGTTTAATAAATCCACTTCACATCTCCCGATAGGCAATGGTGCTTTCTTTTTCCTGTCGCAATAAAGTTCAACATACATAAGTGGTCTTACATCTGGTGTTATTTCAAATTTCTCTAAATAATTAAATATTGGAGTTTGCCCAGCTCTTGGTATAGTATCACTTTCTCTTGTCATATGAGCTATTCGAAGTCTTAATAACACATTTTGTTTATCTAATTTTGTTAAGTTCGGCAGATCTTTGGCTTTACTAACAAAAACACTTAAAGTCCCTTCATCGCTACTCCAAGTATCTTCTTCATTCATGATTCAGTTATGTTGCAATATAATATCCAGAAAATGAAAAGACAGCAACTTGATTAATTTCCAAAAATACGAACCGAATAATATAAATATTCTAAAAATACTGATTGACTGGTACTGTAATAGAATAATTCACCAACACATTCAAGCGTAAAACAATAAACCGTTCCTTACCACTTCTGATCTGCTTACTTATATTTATAAAGAATTCTAAATTTCATGGGTACGTAAATAAAAACATCAACAAAGTGAAAAAACTAAAAAAAATATAAAAAACACAAAGGAGTGTATGGAGGGGAAATACTACCTAGTAAAACTATGGTATTATGGTTGTTGTAACATGTGGATAGAGGTATTTATTTTGTTTCTAAGTATGTATATCTGATTCAACAATGCTTGGTTATATTACTAGATTGAACTTGCAAGAGAGAATACATGTATATTGTTAGTAAATATGTCAGTAAGAGTGTGGCACGTGATGCGCAACTTGTTATTAGTAGGTTATAAATAAATTATTATCTTATAACAGCTAACTTTAATTGAGTACTTACCTAAATTTGAGTCTATTATATATTGACTGTCCTATTCTAAAGGTGGAGCTAATCAACTCTTTTTAACTTGTTATAAAAAGACCTTTCCTCCTTGTATCGTAATATTATGCTTATTACTTTCTGGCATCGAAAAATATTTTTGTTTAAAAAAGTGATGCGATATATAGAAGAATGCTAGGTAATAAATGTACTAAAGCAACCTCAAGATTTGTCTAGTAGATCAAATAAGAAAGTTATTTTACATATATATAGTGCATAATGGTATGTATGCTATTAGATATCAGTGTTTTTCTCTGTTTTATCATTATTATTGAATTTTTTTTTTACTAACTTAAATAATGGATTGAGGTGAATTATATAGTCGGATAAAATTAGACAGCAACAACAATACAAGGTCTTAAAGCAAAAATATATTGGTATTGGGAATGAAAAGACTACTCAAGAAGAATGGTTAACTAATGTGCATAGGGATGTATATAATTCGATAATAGGGCATTCTGGTTTGTTAGAATATGTTTCTTTGGGTAAAAATGCAGAAAGCAAAAGAGATACAAAAATTGAATTAATAAAAAAAATGTGTGAAACAAAAATACGAACAAATGAATCCTAAGTCGGTATATATGTATATATTTATATATAAATCATTAAGGTATTAATTGGTATTAAATAGATAATTATTGTCATTTTATTGAAAAAATATTTATTATTAATCAATATATTTGTTTGTATATTAGGTAGATATATATATATATATATGTATATAAAAGCCATAGTAGCGTAAAATATATTAATTTGACAATAAAGATTCAAGTTGAGAAGATGAATGGTAAATGGAACTGAATTCAAAAATCGATGATATATAAATGGAATGCAATATGATATAAATTAAGGTGATATTACAAAGTGAAGAAAGCAGAATGATGATTGGATGTGAATGTGAATGGAATGTGAATGAAATGGTTAAAAAAATATAACAAAATAATGGATACTAAAACAAATTAAATTTAGTATGACATTTTACTTGATGAATCAGAAGCGATTAGCACTTGAATAGTTCTACCATCAACTATAGCACCATCGAATAATTGTCTAACTCTTTCTAATTCTGCTACGCCAGCTGTATCTAACCAAACGCTTGCAGTAGCAGAACCTGATGGTAAATCTTTTACTCTAACTTTTGTAATTTCAGATTTTGATAAGGTCTGTATAATTGATTTTAAATTATCTTGTTTAACCCCTAACATTAAATTATAAAAGATTAAGACTTTATCTGTTGAAGAAGCATGTGTACTGATAACCAATTGATTATATTTATTTCTATGAGTAGTAGAGTTTGAATTTGCAACAGATTGTTCTACATTTGAAGATTTTTGTTTTGTTGCTTTCTTTGAAACAATATCCCTGATTCTTCTTGCATTGTTGTTCTTGTTCTTGTTATTATTGCTATTATTATTGATTACAGATTCAGCTTTTGCTATTTTAATATTATTTCTCACATTTCTTTTTGTTTGTTTGTCATTAGTTTTTAAATTTACATTTCTTGACTGTCTTATGTTAGAAATTGAATTTTTAACATTCTTTGTTGATTGAATTTTATTTTTTTGTTCTTGTTTCAATTTAAGTTCTTTATCAGTTTTTCTTAATAAAACACCAACATCATTTTAATTAACTAATTTACCATTTACAACAGTATAGCCAGCAGTCTTATTTTTATTGTTTCTACTAGTGCTACTTTTATTATTATTGTTATTCTTTGACTTATCAGTATTATTAGTAGCTTTTACTCTTTGTACTGGAGTAATTCTACCTAATAAACTTTTTGAATTTTTTTTAGTAGCTGCATTTGAAGTTCTACCTCTCTTTGGTCCTGCCATATTTATAGAATGTATACTACGTTGTATGACAATATGTATATATATATGTGTGTGTGTATATATATATATCTTTTGTATGTATATAAGAAAGAGGTGTAGCTTGTAATATAATTTTCCAAAAGTCACTAGTAAACAATTAATCAAATTAAAATAAAATAGATTGATAGACGAAAACACGCAGCTAAAGAGTCCTAACTAAGATAAAATATTATTATTTACTTAAACTTTTTTTTTTTTTCATACAAGTTATATTTCTTCAAGTGAAAAATTCTAGACAACTAACTGTATTTTCCACTTTCCTGGAAATAGATCAAGAACGAAAGAACAAGTCAAGGGCAAGGGGGACTGCACAGTATGTATAAAGGCAATTCTAATTACGAAGAATAAAGAGAGAAAGTAACCAGTGTTGCTTGCTACTCATTCACTCATCCACTACTGTTCCTTCCTGTTCGAACAATAATTTGGACACCTTGTTTCTCTGGGACCCGTTAATATGAAAAAAAAATTTTCGAACAAAAAAAAAATTGACATGAAAAAAAAATTATTTGATTATATGTCATATTGTACGATTTGGCTGAATGAATATGGCGCTAGCAAATAGGAATGTTGATTTGTTGAACAGGGTAACAGAGAGATAGATATAACTAAAGATGGACGTATTGGTTTGTGTCTGGTATAAAAGAATAAAAGTAATGCTATGTTAGACAAATTGTGAAGATATATTCCCATATTACTTAATAATATTTCGAATTGGAATCAGTGGATTTGGCTATCTTGTACTTTGTAGTTTAGTAGCATATTTCCTGGGGGTTTTGGTGCTCTATGCTTCACCTGACATCTCTTGTGAGTTATGACAAATGTATTACTTATTATATATTCTTCAATATAAACGCAACATATTGTTAAACTAATTATGGTGCATCTTTAAGTAATGGGTTTCTCGGTGGTTGTATAATTAGTAAATAATGTATTATAACATTTATATTATTTACTGTCATTATAAAATATGCAATAAACGGTTATTAGTGTATTGCATAGTTTCACATATTAATAAACCTATATTACAATAAATTACCACATGTGTTGCAACTGGTTGTTACGCAAAATATTACATAATTATAAATGAAACACTTGAATTATTAAAAGAAAGCAACAATTATACTTTAATTGAACGATTATCTCATGTAATATCCAAAAAGGGAAATTTACATGGTTAATTATTATACTATATATTGAAATATATCGTTTCAAATATCTATCAAGTTTCATGTTAATTGCCTAATTAGTACATTTACATGGCATAGAAGGGAAGTGTCTATTTAAAAGAATTAAAGAATTATAAACGAGATAAAAAAATAATTCAATTTTAAAAACATATAAAAAGGCAGTTCATGTTTATCGATTAATCAATTAATATCCTCCATTTCATTGTAATTTAATTGTTAATATAATATAATAATAACATCAAACAAACAAATAACAAACAACTCAATCAATTAACAATGCAACCATCTACTCAAGCTACCCAAAAATCTAACTCTTCTGAAAAGAAAGACAACTACATTGTCAAAGGTGTCTTCTGGGATCCAGAATGTGTTATCGCTTAAGTTTTGAAATAATAATAAATTATTATTTCCTAATTTTTGTTTTTACTATTCACTCATTTATTCAAATGCATATATTCATAAGATATGTGCTTTCTACTGATAATATACTCAGTAATCAATTTAAGTTCTTAGAGAATTTTAATTCCATCTTTTTTTTCCAGAACTATTCTGTAAAAAATAGTTAAATATTTTATCTCTACATACTGTATATACCAATATATCCTAATATCTACTTTAAAAAATTCAAATTTTATTCAAAAAAACAAAAATATTCACTTTTTTAATGTCATTAAAACAATAAGAATGAAGTTAACTCTTCACAAGACATTATAGTACATTTATTCAATTATAATATACTATGCTCTAGGTCGTTTTGACCTTCGTATGTATTAAAAAAGCTTAACTTTTTCGGGATTATTCTATCGCCTACTTAATTTCTTTCGGTTTCAGATTCTTTTTTTATCATAATATGAAAGCTTACCTAAGCGTGTAAAGTTCCTAAATAGGAAGTTTACATGTTTGAATTTTTTTTATTTTGGATAACCGACAATGAGATTAATCGATTTCGATAGTCTAATTAAACTGTGGATGTTTAACAATCATCAATGGTTAATTGGGTAATGTTAGGAACAAATGTTTCAGAATTTCATATACGAAGGTATAAATTACTTTTATTAATAAATATGACATAATAAGTATTAAAATGATTATCTAAGTTGTTTCAAGTAGCCATGTAATTACCATATTTGGAAATTACATGCTAATATTATTGTATTTGTAACGATGATCATATTCTCTATTCGATTACTTTTTATTTACAATGGAAAATATAATAGCAATTAAAAGTAAAAAAAAGTATATAAGCCTGGTTAATTTCAAGTAAAATAAAATAATTTAACTCATCTCTTACTTATTAATTATATTTACATTTATAAAAAGACCAATCACAACAAATTCAAATAACAAACCCAATCAATTAACAATGCAACCATCTACTCAAGCTACCCAAAAATCTAACTCTTCTGAAAAGAAAGACAACTACATTGTCAAAGGTGTCTTCTGGGATCCAGAATGTGTTATCGCTTAAGTTTTGATAATTGAAAATAAATTTATTCAATACCATTAATTTTTCCGTTCTCCGTTGTCACTTTAGATGACAATTATTTTATTCCACAATTTTAAATAATTATTCTTTCCTACCTTTATATTTTTATTAAGTAAACATATATATATAATTTTAATAAACAAATATATTAAATTAAATTAAAAATAAATTTTCTAGCCTTTTAAATATATAGATTTCTAAAACGTTAAAAATACATTGAGAATTATTAAAAAAATGATGCGTAGTTGATAATACAAAATTATATAAGAATATATTTTAAAAAGCAAATGCAATGAGTAGTAATGTTAATTTCAGTTTTTTTCTTTTCCAGTAATTCAAAACTTAATTATGTGACCTTTTATACAATTTTTCAATTGTAGGTTTAAGTTCTGTGTACCCAACTATGTATCCCGTTAGGTAATGGTTTTTAATTTTATTATTATTAGCTTGTGAATTACTGTCGTTTTTATTTGATTTCAATTGAATGTTGGTTAAAATGTTATGTTTTGATTGTGGTCCATAGTTGATAGGCGTCACATTTGTAGGAAATGCAGGAGCACTAGTTGGGCGGCATACGGCTTTACCTGTCCATCTAGTTTCATCAGTTAGAGGTTTAACACATCTAACAGTATCCCTAATATATCTTTTCCTTGCAACGTATGGTGCTGGTGGATTCCATTTTTCATCTTCATTATCATAACTAATAAATGGTATAGTACTTGCGATAGAATGCGTACGGGTACGGAACCCGCTTAATTGATCTGTACTAGAATATAATGAAGAATCTGTTGTTATCCTTGAATCTGTTCTATCATTTGAAGGAGAGGAAGATAGAATGATATTTTTAGAATGATTGGTTATGTTATTATTTGTTCCATTTTCAGAAATTGAATCAAATGATTCTTCTTGTTCTTGTGTAGGAAATGTTGAATTTGTTGCATTTCTTGTAAAATAACCAGAATGATTTGGGAAACTAGAATGAACTGGATTATTATCATTATATGAATCATAATCATATGAATGACTATAATTATTTGATCTTTCATAATTACTAGACAAGAATGCATATTGATGATCACTAATTGAATTTGGATCAAGGTAAGTATTTGACTCTGTTGAATGGCATACATCAAGTGTATGTGAATTCCTTCTAAAATAAGCGGCAGATGGTATGGATGCAGATAAAGTTAAATGTGAAAATTGTGTTGGTTGTTCAAGTGAGAAATTACCGCCTGTATTGTTTAAATAATTATTATTTAATGTTGGTGTAATTTTTATTTGAATATTTTCTGTTTTTGATTTCCTTAATGAATTATCATCAGTATTTGTTTTAAATAAAGTTTTCAATTTTGTTTTTAAGCTTATCGTATCAGAAGGATTTTCCGAACCTCTTCTTAAATTATTTTCATTTGAAGGTAATTTTGAAAGAGAGTTAGTTGTGGTATTTGTATTTGTTGTAGTAAGAATATTATTATTGTTGTTATTGGTATTATTGTTTGTCCTTGTTGTGGAAGAAGAACTCATTGAAGATATACTATTAAATCTTGGTCTGTTATAATTATTTGACGTAGTATTTGTAGTCGTTTCATTTGTATTATGAGTATCAGATCTAATTGATGCATTACTATATCTTCTTGATGATGTAATAGAATTAGTATCAGAATGTGAATAATTTGAATTTGTTGTTGTTAAAGTAGTAGTGTTTTCAGTATAAATATTTTCATATCTTGATCTACGTGGTACTACTCTATAATCTGGTAATTCTCTTAAATCTAAATCTAATGAAATACCAATACCAACTTGTAAATACATTATCCAAGAAATCATATCATCAGTATGAGAAAGATTTAATAAAATTTGTTCCCCTTCTAAACGTAATCTTAAACCATTAAGTAAATATGGGAAATCTGTTGGTATACCAACTTTACCAAATTGTAATGAATAACTTTTAAATAAATTTTCATATGTTAAATATTTTGGTTTATGATATTTAACTTCTTTTGAAATTTTAATTTGATCAAATTTATTAAAATGATATGTACCTCTTGAATTTGAAGAAAAAAAATTACTAAATTTTAAATAATTTTGTTTCTTAGTATTATTATCATTTGGTGAATTTAAATTTGAATTTGAATTTAAATTTGTATGATGAATATCAATATGATCAGAATTTGAATAATTATTAATTTGATTTGTTAATGAATTATCAATATGATAAAAATTTAATTGAGTTGAATTTAATTCCATTATATAATTTTTCCAAACAGAATTTTCAATTTTTTCAAAAGGTGATTTCCATTCAAATTTCATTGAAACAATTGTAATTTTATCAATTGAAGGTTCATATGAAGGTGGTAAATCAAATTTATTACATTTAAAAATATTTTCAAAAATTGGGAATCTAATACATTTATTTAAATTAATTTCTTCATATGTTGGTGGATAAACTGAACATGGTTCTAAATAACGTAATAATTCAGTTTCTTTATCTAAATCTTCATAAAGATAATTTTCATTAGTAGGTTCTCTTGTACATGGTGGAGTACAAGGGGTTGAAATATGAGGATAAGTGAAGGTATTTGTATAATCATTTATATTATCACATTCAATACATTCTTCATCACCGCATTCATCATCAGTAATACATCTAAACATATTAACACCAAACACATAATTATTATTATTATTACTGTTAATATTAATATTAGTTGTTGTATCACAATTGTTACTACTACTATGACTATTAATATTATTTGTATCATTATTATCATCGAATAAACTATTTGGTATCGATAAATTTGTACCTGTATGAATAGTTAATTCTTCACCAGTAGATAAACTTGAATTTGAATCATTATTTAATTTAATACGATCATCAGTAGTCGATGTATTAGAATTACTTTCATGTTTAGTATTATCATTACCATACGGCTTTGAAGATGATTTTATATCTAGCAGAGTATGAAACATTTGTAAAATAATTTTTTTGTATATTATAGTATAATATTATTATATTTTAATATTATATGTATATAAAAAATTTGAAACTCTCCTTTTTATTTTAATTTGATTTACTTATGTACACAAAAACGATTTTACTACTAATAATATCCCAGGTATATATATATATATATATATATATAACTTACAAAGGATCAAAAAGAAAAAAAGCTCGATAGACCTCCGTGATCTAATTATTTTTCAAGAATTTGTCTTTCAATTACACAAAATTATAATCTCTTAATATTGCAATATTTTGCCATTATCATTTATCATTTATCATTCATTATATTATATTATACACAAAAGAGCAAAAGATCACCATTACCATTACCATAATCATAACCATAATCATCGCATATTGTACCATATTCTCACCCGACCCAACCCCAGACTAAAAATCAGAAAAAATGTCAAGAACGCTAGAACTAAAACAAAGTGAAAATCGGCAGACCACCGCGAATATTGACTATCGAGTATTGAATATTATTATTATTACTATTATTATTATTATTATTATTCCATTACCTTATTGAGTGTGCTCTGCCCCAGTCTGATCTGTTTGGTTGCACTAAGTAAGTACTCCAGCACCACTCGTTTGATTTGTCCAATAACCTAACAAGTAGCAAAATTAGGGGAGACTTCCACGTTACGTCGCCCTTACACCGTGCACCCCTTTACAGCGTACTGCAGTAGAAGCAGCAGCAGCTGGATATGGGGATGGGGATGGAGGCTTATTGTGGTAGAGGAGGACTCCAGACTTTTATTACTTTTTTATTTTCCCGTTTACTCTCCACGTCACATATTCCATCTAATTAAAATTATTACTTCGCTATCTTACTACTTCCTGACTTGCTCCACAATTTAAAAAAATCAGAAAATACATGTAATAATATAATATAATAATATATTGTATTATAGTATGGGATAGTCTTGTGTAATGTTCTGTAACACGGTAAGCCGAGATGCATTTTTGTTTGGTGACTGTAAAGATAATATACATTATACTGTGTAATAATATCTCTATTACATTACACAATATCCAAGAGTATTATTTTATTTTAGAGGTAAAAGAGAAAACCATATGACAGTTGTCCTATCTCATCTCATCTCATCACCAGGTTTGGATATTATTTATTTACTATGCCTACTATTTGTCTCCCCCCCACCCCTTCTCCTCTTACCCTATCTCTATTTTCTTTCTTTTGAGCTGGCGGTTAACCGTTGTTATTTGATTGGCCTGACCCTTATGTTGTTTGTTTTTTGCGTTCGCTTTTGCTTTTACTATTGCTTTTGTAACCTAGACGAAGAAGAAGAAGAAGAAGAAGAAGAAGAAGAAGAAGAAGAAAAAAAAAGAAACAAAGAAAATGGGCAAATCCGGGGTAATCTCACGCGGTGAGCATTCAAGCAGTATATAGTACATACAGTACATACCATATCATTTTTGTTTTATAGGGTATTATCCGATGCGATACGATGGATCAGATGGACTATACCCGTCCGCTAGACAAGGAAATTGTTTCTAATGTAAAAAAATAACATTCCTGCCCCCACCAGTATATACAATTTAGCGCATTCCCCTTTCAATCTAATTTCTTCTGGCGTGGATGGGGATAAAAATAGACTTTTTGGAAATCCGATTACTCGGCATTCCACCTTATACTGTCAGTTTTGCCTCATTTGATTTGCTTGTAATAATGTTTCGTGATTCACTCCCCTCATATCCTATCCTATACATGATAAATAATAATAATAATAATAATAATAATAATAATATTAATAGTAGTAGTAATAGTAGTGATAGTAGTGATAGTAGTTGTAGCACTTACTTGTTGTAGAACCATTGTGTCATTTTACTATTCCTAAAAGTGAAATAAATTATTATATGTATATATAGACAGATACATATAGACATGCATGTCTATTCATACGAAGCGCTATTAATTTAACTAACAATGGTACCTTTTTTTTTTTCCATTAAATTATACGGTATATACTTTTATTTATTACGTAACTCATTTCCATATTGATTGAATGATTGGTGTAGTTTAGTTAATCGTATTGATTAAAATACTCCAGGTACTATAGAAACACTATCTAAACTTTGACTAACCATTTGATGAACCCCTTTATATCTTTTCACTATTGCTATCGTAAAACATAATAAAAAAAATAATCCTGCTGAAAAAATGTATATTGTACCACCAAATCCATATAATAAATATGTACTTATTGTAGAAATTTTGATGCCAATTTGAAATATTTGTAATATTATTTTATTTAAAATTAAATTACTATTAAGGAAATTTATCCTTTTCTTATAATTCATAATAAATTTAATTATTGGCGATGAATTATATATTATTATATTATGAAATTTTCCTAATAATCCAATATTACCTTCTTTATAAATTAATAATGATTCTCCATTATCACTAAATATTTTAACAAATTTAAAATATCCAACTATTTCTTGAATAAAATCATTTTCAGAAAATGTCATTACATTAAATCCACTTTTTAATATATTATATATTGAAAATGGAAATAATAATAATAATACAAAATAATCTAATACTAATAAATTTCTTAAAAGTGACCTTAAATATGATCTTCTTTGTAATGAAAATGGCCTTATTCTATCATCCATATTTATATCTCCATTTCTATTTATAGTTCTATTTCTAATTATATTAATATCGTTATCATTGTCATTCGTATTGTTATCATTATTATTTGTATTTACATTTGCAGTTGCACTTGCACTTGCATTTGCATCTCTGTTTTGGCTTGTAGTACCCGTAGTACCATAATTTAATCTGATCCTAACTCTTCTTTGATTTTGATTGCTTTGTACTTCTCGTTCAATCTCTTGCAGTATACCATTCAAAGTCTCTTGCAATTCTCTTTGTAATTCTTCTTGTGTTTGTTGAGTTTCATGAGCTTGTTCTCTTACTCTTCTAGCATTGGATTCTTCAACAAAACGCTCATACAACGCATCATCATTATCATCACTCATGTTTATACGTTATGGTTTGTAAATTTACGAGTATCGTTTTGGTAATTTATCTATATAGTATCAAATTCTCTTTTGAAATTAATTAAACGTATTTATATATATGTATGTATATATATATAGCTGCTCTTCTGAAAGACCTATTAATACTTCTTTAATATCAAATGTCTCTAACTCTTTACAGGATTTTCCAAGATTAATAATTGTTAGCCTTTTTTTTTTTTGGGCTTCGCGTCCTTTAATTTTTCCGCCTATTTAAGAACGATAAATCGATATCCCTAAAGTAACGTTAATTATTAATTATAGAAAAGGGTGTTTTTTCTAATAACAAATGCAACTAATTAGCTAGAACGGTATTGAATGTTTCTTTTGATATATATAAAGCTATTTACTTATTTACGTTCTTATTGATGGGTTCATGATTTTCATATTTTAACCTATACACAACTATAATTCTGGATTCAGTATAAAATCACAGAAATATTTTATGCTTGCATAAGTTTCTTTACCAACTGGTGAAATGTATTTAGATGGTAATAAAAATCCATGATTACCAGTATCTCTTAATTTTAATTGGAATGCCCAATGTGCTCTATGATGGTACATATAATCTAATGCAGATCCTGCTCCTAATCCTGGAGTTAAATCAGAGCCACGGTCTTCACATGCTGATATAACATGATATTTCTTACCTGATTTTCTACGAAATGCTTTTGCTAAACCATATGATAATTCAATTAAATTCTCTAAATCTCTTGGAATAGCTTCACAGGAATAAGCATATGGATACAATACTTCTTGTGAATATGAATGGAAATCTAAATAACCATAAATTTTATATTCACCTTTGGTAACATTTAAATATGTATTCCATGAATCGGCCTCTAGAGCTTCAAAAGGTACCTCGCCACTATAATCTTCACTGCATGGGAAATTATCATTTGCTACCCATTGGTAATCGAATGAATGATCGATATCAATACCATGGCAATTAGGCCAGTAGGTTTGTTGACGATTTTTTCTCCATAGTCTATCATGTGTCCATGTATATGAATACCCATCTGGATTAAACACTGGAATAATTAAAAAATCCAATGAATCTAAATATTTAGTTTCTTTCTTTGAAACACCATATCTTGCTAATAATTGGTACAATGTCCAGCATGCAGATGTAACACTAATCCATTCACGAGCATGTACACCACCAGTGATGACAATGGTTTTCTTTTCAGGATTCATTGTGTGATTCTTTGTCGAAACATGAATTGCTTTCATTTCTCTTCCTTCATAAGTGTTACCGACAGTTTCTACAGAGACTAAATCTGGGAAGCTTCGTTGTATTAAATCCAACCAAACATAAATAGTATCTAAATCTCTGTATTCTTTGAAGAAGAAATTATCTAATCCCGTGTCGAAAACATTTTGATCATTATTATTATTATTATTTTCAGTATTAGCTTTCAAAAGAGTTGCAAAATCATCACTTGCACCACTATTTGGTAAAGTCGATTCAATAGCTTCGGAAAGATTGGCAATTATTAGATTACACTCTTCCGGAAGTTTAATATTTATTGGTAATCTAATATCAATATATTCAGAACTACGTGTCCATATATCATAATCATGAGTAATTGGTTTTATGATATCATTAACTATATCAATTTTTTTGTTATCTTGTTCAGTATTTTTATTTTTATAAAACCTACAAACTTGATAGTTTGAATAATCAACTTTTAAATCATCATTATTGTTTTCTTTTGTTTCAATGGCAATGGTCACTTTAATCAATATTGCTATGAGTGGTATTATCAGTTGGTAAAACTGTCTCATTATATTCAAAGTAAATTAGTAAGTTTAAAACTAATGATAATCACTTTCTGGTGTAGAAAAAGTATTTGTATGAAAGAAATAAAAATAAATAAAAAAAAATCGGAAGTATGGAATATGTGTTAATGAGTTTGTCCAAGCGTAATAAATATATATATTTATATTTATATTAATATTAATATTAATATTAACACTTTCTTTTGGAATATATAAGGTATAACGGTATTAGAGTGGTAAACTTATGTATATATATATTATGTTATCCCCAATAAAGTAAATATACTCGAAGTTAAAAAAAAATTACAGAGCAAACAATCATTATTATATCTTATTATCATCTCTTATCAAAAAATTTTGATCAATTCTATCATTTCATATTAGCAATACTAAATAAATATTTCCCCGTAACCCGAGAAAGAGATAAAATAAAATAAAGTCATTCTATTATGGAATTAATTTTTCACACACACACACACACACACAAAACACCACCAAGAGGAGAAAACAAAAAGGCAAGATATTATATTATTGTTACTGATTTACTCTTTAATAATACAATTGTAGTCAGATTATCTTATTTACTTATTACATGTATATATGTGTGTATAATGTACTAAGAGATACTCTCTTTTTCAGTACATACTACTACATAGCGATAATGCGTTCTTAGCCCTTAATTACCCAAGCCTTGATACATGTGAACAAATAGTGTCACCTCTCTGTTGGCGAACAGTTTCATACTGTAAGAGTAAAAGAAAGTAAAATAAGTTAGTTACATGAATATTCATTCAGTACACATTATGAGTAATAATATCAAGTTTCTTACAATAGTTAATCGCAGACCCTCATATTAATGGAATAAGCACTCTCTGTACCCCCAAAGAAATCATTGGCAACAAGACTGATTAGCTAAGACAGATATATCTTAATAAAATAAGCTTTGTAACAACATTATTATCTCCCTATCATTACAATGCATTATATTGTGTACTCTTATTCCTATTCTTATTATTTTGTTATGTTGTTGTTGTTGTTATATGTAACGATTGACAATTTTTCTGTAAAAAAAATAATTTCGGAATTGTGTAAACGGAAAGGAGGAAACATCATCAGAGGGGAAAATGTAAGCGCAGGCAGGAAGGAAAACCTCTGTCTAAGTTAATCTCTCCTCTAGAGTAGGTAAGGATTATGAAATTAGAGTTTTAACCCAGAAGAGAACAGAATATTTGTATGGCATGGATGGGATATTCATTTTAGTTATTTGTATTTTAGAGATGATGGACTGCGTGTGATATCATATATCATATATCAATCATATCTTTGTATTTGAATATATATATATATATATATGTGCTTATATTGGTATAGGTTTACATTCTAGCAGGTAATTGAATTGGTTAGTTCGTTGTAATTTTTGGGTAGTTTGTATATCAGAGAGTTGTAAAGAGCCAAGAATAGATTATTCAAGTTACAATAACAATACACACAAATGAACAATAACGATATTTCACCAACGAATAGTTCAGCTAATTTGCAAGAGGCTGCAAAGCAAGGGGTCGATATCTCACAGTTAACACCACAGGAATTAAAATTATATACAATGTATGGTAAATTACCATCCAAAAAAGATTTGTTTAAACATAATATGCAAGAACGTAAATATTTTGATAGTGGTGATTATGCTTTACGTCAAGCTGGTGTTATTAAATCGGATGATGTTACTGCTAATTCAAATAATAATTTACCTGTAACAAATCCAAGTGGTTTAAGAGAATCAATTATACGGAGAAGAATGAGTAATAGTGCAGGTGATTCTGTATCGAGACAAGGTAGTATTTCAAGCGGACCTCCACCAAGATCACCAAATAAATAAATAAACACTTTTTTGATAATTCAATTGCACTACAAATGAAAATTTTAAGAATATAAAAAAAAAAAAAAAAAAAAAAAGAAGATATTAGATGCATATGCACATATGTGCACCTGCTAAACAAATTGTATATTATATCACTGTTATTATCTGAGTTCACAACTACTCTTCCTTAGTTTTCAGTTGTACTATGTTGAATATTTATATATGTATATAAGTTAATAAATAACAAGATCAAAAAATAAAATAAAAAAAGAAGAAAAAAATAATAAGTAAAAGTAAATAAATAAATTTTAATTTTAATTTAGCTAAGTAAATATAAATAGAGTATGTTCTAGTTATTTTAAAAAAAGAATAACACAATAAGTTTAGAGGATTTGAACAAAAGAGAATATTAATATTATTTTTTTATGCAAAAGTTTATGTAACCTTAAAATAATAATTTGTAACAATATATATTTTTAATTTTCTTTTGTTATATTAAAGAAAATTATTAATTCATCATATAATCAATTAAATAAAAAAAAAACATAAGTAAATTAAAACAAAAAATAGAAAGTTAAATTAATAATAATGAAAAAAATATGCAAATTAATAATTATCAAGATATTATATTGCTAATTAAATGGACAATAAATATCTACCTAATTTACCAAATAACATAATACCTAAGAAATAGAAATCCATAAAGTATAGTAATTGTGAACTGTCAGTAATATTTATATAACCAATAGCACAACTTACAAACCCTAAACCAGCACAACTCCAAAACATTGAAAAAGTACCATCAAAAAATAGCCACATAATTACATTTAATAATGCCCATGCACCAGCCGCTTGCATTGATGATGACCATTGTATTTTTCTAATACCATATGTTACACCTAACATTGCATTAACACTTCTAATAATTGAAGATGTTGAAGTTGGTCTTGGTTTAATATTAAAGATGTAATCAACTAATGGAATAAATAATCCAAATATTATACCTTCCATTGAATAACCTACCCAATCAGGAATCAAATCGTTTGTTAACATTTTAGTAATATTTGATATGATTAATAATGGTTCTGATGCTAATTCAAGATGTAATAAATGATTATCACGTAAATGTCTTGATAATTCATGATAACCTATCCCAGCTAATGATAATGTGAATAATATAAAAGTATAATGTAATATTTGACCAAATAATGATTTTTTAACATGTGGTGAACTTAAATTACTAACAGTATTATTAATAGTATTAGGATTGATACTACTACTAACAATATTATTATTATTATTAGTATTATTTATATTATTTGATATTGATGCTTGTAATGATGATGGAGAACTTAAACGGTTATTTTTCATTTCTAATACATCATCATCATTTAAAACACCATCTGCACTTTTAGTAATATCTTCATCATAAATTGAAAACAATTGTGGTTTTGTTAATAATGAGAATGATTCTACTGTTGGTACAGTAGTACCATCAGAATTTAATTTTTTACTTAATTGAGGATTTGAAGCACCATTTGATGATGCATTGGTGACATTTGTCTTACCTTTCTTCTTATTATTATTAGTATTCTTCTTCTTAGCCATTACGAAATATTTTC
The DNA here is from genome assembly GCA_030568135.1 of Vanderwaltozyma yarrowii. Classification (NCBI taxonomy): domain Eukaryota; kingdom Fungi; phylum Ascomycota; class Saccharomycetes; order Saccharomycetales; family Saccharomycetaceae; genus Vanderwaltozyma; species Vanderwaltozyma yarrowii. Next base: position 39,873 of record JAJLTL010000078.1, read on the forward strand.
TATAACTATTTTTTTCCTTTTATAAGAATGTGTAGTGTGATTATATTATTGTACTGTATTTGATTAATTGTGATACACAATTAGTTTCCTCTTGAATAAGTATATATCTATATATAGACGTATGTATGTGTGTGTGTGTGTGTATTACAATATCAAGTAACAGTAGTACTTCCAATGACAGATGAACCAGTATTCGTTAACAACTAAGTTAGTAAGTACTTTCCAAATTCTTGACGACTTCTCAGAACAGAATCTATAATTAATCCTCGAACACACCAGCTAGAACTAGATCGCGATCTCTCGAACATATCTCATAACATATCATTTCATATTAGAGGGGAGAGTTATTTCACTTCACATCACTTCTTACTGTTAGCGAGCTAGCCCAAATTTTTGATTCACTCACAACCGAAAAAAATTGAAAAAAACGAAAAATAAATTTACTGTGTCCGGTCGTATAACGGTATATGTTACTTCCGATAAATATTTGAAATGTGATTTTTTTAAAATGGGAAACAGAGTTACCCTCCCTGTAAATGTGTGCGGTGAATTGAATTGAATTGAATTGAATTAAAATACACGTGATGATAATATTTGAAATAAACCATTATGATATAAATGATATAAATGATAGTATATAAGAAAGAGTATCGATGTGGAAGTGAGTTTGGTGAAGTTGGAGAGTAAGTATATCTGTGCGTAGGTGTGTAGCCGGTTAAGCAAGTGGTTGGTGAGTGATTTAGTCAGGTGCATACTATCACCACTATATGAGCTCCAATGTTGACCAAACAGGTCATAAAAATCCACATATTACTAAAGTAGCTGTTTTACAGAAAAAGCCAAATAGAGATGATGCTTTGAAAATAATGAAAGATATTGCACATCAAGTATCATATTTAATGAAAGAATATAAATTTAAAGTTGGTAATTTAGTAGAATTTTATCCAAAGGATAAAAGATTATTAGGTATGAATGTCAATGGTGGAGTGAAAATTATGTTAAGATTGAGAAATCCACATGATGAATTTCAATTCCTAAGTAGAGAATCTATATTAGGTACAATGTTACATGAATTAACACATAATTTGTTTGGTCCACATGATAATAAATTTTATAATAAATTAGATGAATTGATGGGGAGACAATGGGTTATTGAACAAAAAGGTTTATTTGATACTTTTTTAGGTCATGGACAAAGATTAGGTGGGATTTTTAATCAAAATAATGGTATAACTAGAGAACAGGTTAGAAATAAAAGAATTAAATTAGGTAAAAATTCAAAAGGTCAAAAATTAGGTACATTAGAATTACCAGATTCATTAACAAATGAAAATAATAAAAAATCACCAAGAGAAATGGCAGCAATAGCTGCAGAAAGAAGATATAAGGATGATAAATGGTGTGGAGATAGTCAAAAACTTAATCTTGAACAACCTTCACCGGAAGATCTACTAGAGATTATTATACTAACAGATGATGAATTTGATGAAAATATTCAAGAATCACCAATTAATAAATATAACGACAATAACGATAATAAAAATACAGAAATAGAAATTATAGACTTAACATAATTCTTAGCGTGGCAAGTACGACTACAACTGCCATCTGAAAGTTTCAGTACTACTACTTATACCATAATAAGCATCCACATATACATATATTTACTAGCGATGAGCTCAGTTTTTTTTTATTTTTCCCTCTTTTCTTATTTTTTCGCAGTTATAAAATTCCGCGATATTCGAATATATTCCATAAGGAGAATTTATGATTTATAAGGTGGCAAAGGCAAAGGTGAAAAATTAAGGTAAGTTAATTATACTGAATTGCAAGTCAAGGGAAATGTTTGATTACTAATTAATTTCAGTTAATCTCTCTTTTGATTCTTGTTATTATATAAATAAAAGTATGTGGATAAATTAAATTACTTTGAATATTGTTATGTTTTTTAACAAATTTTATCCATAACGGTTGAATGAGAGTTAACAGAAGCATAGAGATCGCAAAACTATAGGCACACTTTGAGAATATAACTCATAATAACAAATCAAGACAAAAAATGACAACAGCAGTTGAAAGAGAAACAGGGATGTTGGATGTGGGAAAACATTGTGAATTTTGTAGACAATTAGATTTTTTACCCTTTCATTGTTCATACTGTAATCTAGATTTTTGTACAGAACACAGATTTAAAGAATCACATCACTGTGCATGGTTATTAGAAACAGAAAGAAATAAAAAGGAACAATCGGAATCACTAACAGAGCATAAAAAAGGTAGAAAATCACATAAAACATATTTTGATAGTCTATTACCTGAAAAAGCTAGTATACGGATACAAAATGGTAACAAAACAAATAACAGTCCAAATTCAATGTTATTTAATAATATTAAGATTGATGCAGACACATTTGCCAAGATAAGTAGAATATTTCAAAGAAACAATGAAACTAAAACACAGCTTTCAGATAAAAATATAAATGTCAGAGGAAATACTGTAAATTTCCCTATAGCTAATAGATTAGAAATAAAATGTTATCTAATACAAGATAATATTGAAAAAAATGATAATAGCTTAGATGAATTAAACACTTATGTTAACAAAATGTGGCCCGTTGGAAGGATGTTAGATCATATTAGTAAAGAATTTCAAATTAGTAATTTTAAAGAACTTTCGAATAGTAACAAATTAAAATTATACAAACTAGATAAGATAAAACCTAGTAAAAAAACATTAAGTTTAATCAATACATCAGATCGTGTGTCATCTACAATTGTGGCATCTGATATTTTATATTTAATAATAGAAAAATAGTTATATATATATATTTATATAGAAATAATGATAAATGAACTTTTTCGTATGTGATGAAATGAAATGACACAGTCCTTTTTTTTTTTTTTTTCTTATTTCTATACTAAGCATATATATATATATACAAGTTTGACAAGGAATAATATTTTTTTTTTGAATTCATTACTATTGTATTATTGGACATTAAATTATTATATATTTGTTTATAAAGTTATATTCTGAAAAACGACTGAAGAATATTTAAACTTGTGTGAGGTGGGAGGGAGACGAGAGAGCGATGCTTTACAGATAAATTGTTGTGCAATTTTTAATATAATTATGTTCTCTATTTTTATAAATCTTCTTCATCGCTTGAATCATCAAACATATCAACATCAATACCTTTATGATCGACATTTTGATTATTTGTTGTTGTGTCTTTATTATTAGTGTTTATGTTATTATTTTTTTTACTAGTAGTATAATTTGAATTAGTAGTATAGTTTGAATTATCTTGTAACCAAAATTTATCTAATGTATCAATATCTTTTTGTGATATATAAATATGATCTTTCGGTATACTATTTGATTTATGATGTTTTTTATTATACTTATCGATATCTGATTGTGTATTAATATTATTTATTATATGAGTAATATTTTCTTCTTGATTATCTTTTGTTTGGTGGTGGTGGTGGTGGTGGTTATGATGTGAAGATGAGAAAATATTTGTTAACCAGTTAAATGATGGATAATGTGTCTGATTATTATAAGTACGATTTTTCAATTCAATTTGTTTTTGAATTAATTGTTCAGTATAACTTTGAGTACTATTTGTGCTAGTATTAGTATCTTGATGTGATAATAATAGTTGTTCGTTTCCGTATTCCTTCATCAATTCTTTATTACTGTATTTTATTTTATTGTATGGTATTGTATTGTATTATTAGGGCTGTATAAGAAATAGATATAAATATATGTATATATAAGAATAATATTTTATGAATGATGATCTGTAAGAAATAAATTTGAAAACAAAAATGATAGATAACAGAAAGTAATATATATATATATATATATATATAATTATGAATCTTATTATAATACTATGAAAATAATCAATGCAATATGACTCTAATATATCGAAGTTGCCAAATTTAAGTTAAAGTTAATTTAAATTGATATTATAATGCATGGCACATGGGTCAATATTAATATTGAAAAGATACAATTATCTGAGTAAATAAGATGGGTTAATAATTGAATAATATACATTATTTCACAATATAGTATATATTTTTTTCAGAAAATAAAATCTCAGATAACAGAGGTAATAATTGTTCCTAATTATCAGGTAAAGCAAGCAAGGTCAAACAAAATCAAGCGAATCAGTCAGTCGGAATTGTCTAGTCTGGCTGAAATATTGCCATGGTGGTAAAAAAAAATCAAATCAAATGAAATCAAATGAGAGGAGATAGCAGTGTATCAGTTTACGTTAATACTTCCCCTTTGACAGACAATACGAAACAGATAAACCATAAACTATAAACCATGCTATCCCCTTCCCTTCCCTTCCCTTCACTTTACCCACTCGATTTCCCTCCCCTCAGTGCTCCGCTGCAGACACGGGGCCACGAGTTCAGTTATTTTTTATTTTTTTATTGTTAAAAAATAATTCTAGCAGACTTTTTGTGTGACTGTAAATTGCGCTGTGGTGGTGGCGATGCTATTTTGTCAGAAAAAATAAATGAATAATACAAAAATTTCTGGTTGTGCTTTTTGTGTTGGTGTTGGTGTGTCTGTCGTTGGTGTATCCCTAAAAAGATATTTTATATTTCTTAATTGTTTCGTTGTTGTGTTGTCTTTTTTAAGGGGAAGAAAACATAATATAATAAAATATTAATCATACGATTTACTAAAAACCGTGTGGTTATGGTAGGTGTATTTGAATTATTTTATGGCTTCCACAAGGGAAGCTTACTAATTTACATATATCGTAAGTTGCAAGTTGTATTCATTATACTGTATAAATTGTAATCATGCCTATGTGATACATGTGACTTGCACAGTATAATATACTAGTATTGTAATTTATTATATACTATACAATAACTACCATCTAAGTAAGTATCCCCAATATTAATTGATGAGCTGTTGCTCGACTAGTCAGTCGGTGTTAATAACTTATTATCTCTCTATCTCTATCTCATACTGTTTTAAATCTATTTAAACATTTTTTCTTTGCGTCGTCGCTTTATTTAAACGTTAGCTTACTATTACTATCACCATCACCCCCCACGTGCTAGCACGCCTTAACAACAACAACAACAATAATAATAATAATAGGTGTAATCTAAATAAAGAAACAACACATACATACATACATACATACATACATACAACCTTTCAATTTTTTGTCAGGTAATTGATGATACTATATTATTTTGTATTTCTATGGGGAAAGGAGTACACTCCACTGTAAGTAATATTTTGTTTCTTTATTTTGGCACAGCCACACGCACATGGAAACATATTTGTGTTATATTATATTTGTATTACTCTATCAAACTATTTCATGTGGTCGATCTCTTTTCTATGTTGTTTGTAAAACTATTATATATATAAGAGAGAGAGAGAGAGAGAGAGAGAGAGAGAGAGTGAAAAGATTAGGATTGTCTGAAATATATATATACTTGCTTGCATATACAATTATGTATCATTTGAACTAAACTGCTAATGGTTAAACATAGTACAATATAGCATAGTGTTATACAATATGTCTTACCTGTAGTATACGTAATTGCATATAGTTTGTGTCTTTCCTCGATGGCGTATGTACCCCTAATTTTTTCTTTTTTATACTATTTGTTTTATGATTTTCAATTAAATTAAGGTACCTGAAAATGAAATCTACCTTTGTGGCAAGTTAAAAATTAATAATATATATATTTATATATATATAAAAGATTATTTTAATTTATTTACACTTGTATTAACTATCACTTAAATATTTATAAGATTCTTGAAAGAACAAAGCAAAACAAAAGTATATTATTTTATATTATAAATAAAAATACAACAATCTACAACATCAAAAATAAATAAAAAAAAGATTATTTTAAATAAACAAAAATGGTTTCAAATATTAATCAAAATGACTTAGAAGATAATTATTCAAAATTTTTATCACATAGAACAAAAAATAGAAAATTAGTTACTTTTTGGGAAGGTGAAGATTTAATTAATGATGATACTATTATTGAATTAACTGGTGGTATGCCAAATGAAGTTTTTTTCCCATTAAGTTCAATGGATCTTTATATTAATAGAGATCCTTTCCATAATACTGTTGAAGTATCATCGTCATCGCCATCACAGAATGAAGGTATTAAAGGTAAACAAGATGCAGATTTAGTTAAAACAAAATTAAATCATCATTTTTTACCATCTAAATTACCAATGGCCGTATCATTTCAATATAATGATACTTGTGGTGTTGAACCATTAATTAATATTATTAAAAAAATAATATTAAAAGTAAATAAACCAAGTTATGATAATTGGGATGTTATATTAGCTAATGGTTCAAGTGATGGAATGTTTAAAGTTTTTGAAACACTTTGTGATTCAAAAACAACTGTATTAGTTGAAGAATTTACATTTACACCAGTAATATCAAATGTTGAAACTACTGGCGCAAAAATAATACCAATTAAAATGAATTTAAATTATAAAGATTATTCTCGACAAGGTATTGATATAGATTATCTTTCAAATCTTTTAGATAATTGGTCAAATTTTAAAGAATATAAATCATTTGCTAAACCAACAATATTGTATACAATACCAACTGGACAAAATCCAACTGGTATGACTATATCAAATGATAGAAGGAAAGCCATTTATGAACTTGCACAAAGACATGATTTATTAATTGTAGAAGATGATCCATATGCATTTTTCCCATATCCAAAATATAAACAAAATTCCAATAATATTAATCCATTCAATGAAAATTTAACAATTGATAACTATATTAAAAATTATCTTTACGATTCATTTTTATCATATGATACCGATGGTCGTGTTATTAGATTAGAAACTTTTTCAAAATTATATGCTCCAGGTTTAAGATTAAGTTATATTGTAGCAAATAAATTTTTTATAAATAAAATTTTAGATTATACAGAAATTACAACAAAGGCACCGAGTGGTGTATCACAAGCAGTATTGTATTCTACAATAAAGGCAATGTCAAATATAACTGGTGATAAAGATAATGAAGATATAGATTTAATGACAGATGGTTGGTTGAAATGGGTTATAAAATTAGCTTCACAATATACTCATAGAAGAAATATTTCATTAACTGAATTATATTCAACACCAGCTTATAAAAAAGGATTATTTGAAGTAATTGAACCAGCTGGTGGTATGTTTATATGTTTAAAAATAAATTTTAATAAGAGAAATAACACAGAAAAAGACTTATTTGAAAATTTAAGTGATTTAGATTCAACATTAACTGCTAACGGTGTTAAAGTAGTTCTAGGTTATAAAATGGCAGTATCCACCGAGTTTTCAAAAGAAAATTGTGATCTATTAAGACTGACATTTGCATACGCAAAAAATGAATCAGAATTGATTGAAGCAATGAAGAGAATTGGTAAAGGCATTGATCAATATTTTTCATAATAGTCTATAAACATATATTATTATCTTATAATGCTAAATATGAATAATCTTATAACAATCTATACGTTTTCACATAAGACGTCATTAGAACATATTCTATTAATAAGCAAATACTCTAACTATGATCCCATGATCTCATCTTGCAGGGACGTTTAGTTTCGTTTCTTTTCTTTTCAGTTCGGTTCCGAAATTATTATCCTAAAATTTTATTGCAGTACGGAAAACATCGAAACGTATTTTGCCAATGAAAATAAAATATTTTGTTCATTTAACGAGGAATAATCACTACGGACGTCTCTTACACAATATTGACAGGTAACATTTTTGCTTACCTCGGTGGATATTACCTATTTGGGTTAAGTAGATGTTAAGAAAAGGGGCGATGAAAAACTACATTTCTTATTTTATTATCGAACGAAATACAAGTGTATAAAAAAAAAAAAAAAAAAAAAACGTATTTAAAGCTGTCAGAGTGAGCAAGTTTAGAATATTTTATCTTGCTCATTTTTTTTATGTTACTTATACTATTCACTATTGAATCATAATAGTAAAGTAATAAGAAACTTCTAACCATAAATTTAAAATAAAGAAAAAATGTCCTATCCAGAAAAATTCGAAGGTATTGCTGTCACTAACGCTAAAGATTGGACTCATCCAGAAAAAATTTCTTTTGATCCAAAACCATTCCTTGATCAAGATGTTGATATTGAAATCGAAGCCTGTGGTGTCTGTGGTTCAGATACACATACCGCTTCATCCAATTGGTTCCCATGTCCAAAAAATCAAGTTGTAGGTCATGAAATTGTTGGTCGTGTAGTTAAAGTCGGTCCAAAATGTACTACTGGTGTTAAATTAGGTGATCGTGTTGGTGTCGGTGCCCAATGTCATTCTTGTTTGGAATGTTCTCGTTGTAAGAATGATAATGAACAATACTGTCCAAAAAGTGTCTGGACTTATTCCACACCATATGCAGATGGTTATATTAGTCAAGGTGGTTACGCTTCTCACGTTAGACTTCATGAACACTTTGTTGTTCCAATTCCAGAAAATATTCCTACTGATATAGCTGCTCCATTATTATGTGGTGGTGTTACAGTATATTCTCCTCTATTGAGAGGTGGTTGTGCTCCAGGTAAAAAGGTTGGTATTGTCGGTATTGGTGGTATTGGTCACATGGGTATATTATTAGCTAAAGCCATGGGTGCTGAAGTATTTGCTTTCTCTCGTACCAGTTCCAAAAAGGAAGATTCATTAAAGTTGGGTGCTGATCATTACATTGCCACTAAAGATGATAAAGATTGGTCTAAAAAATATTTTGATACTTTGGACTTAATTGTTGTCTGTGCATCCTCATTAACTGAGATTAACTTTGATGAATTCATCAAAGTTATGAAGATTGGTGGTAAAATTGTTTCTATTGCTGCACCAAGCGTTGAAGAAAAATTAACATTAGCACCATTAGGTTTATTAGGTGTTTCTATCTCAAACAGTGGTATCGGTTCTAGAAAGGAAATTATTCAATTATTGGAATTAGTTTCAGAAAAGAACATTAAGATTTGGGTAGAAACATTACCAGTCGGTGAAGCCGGTGTTAATGAAGCTTTTGAAAGAATGGGAAAGGGTGATGTTAGATATAGATTCACTCTAATCGATTTCGATAAGCAATTTAAAAAATAATTATTTAGAAGGAAAGTTTAACTTTCTGCTGATAAATAGATAGTATTAGCCTTAATGCATATGCCATATTCAATGTTTACTACTTTATTTAAATATTCTTATAATATATAGACCTATATATATATGTGTGTCTCTTCAAAATATTTACTATATGAAGGTTTCAATGTTGAATAATATAAAAATCTTTTAATAATATGTAGCATTTATCTACATTATCATTTCTTACCCTGATTTCAAAACAATAATTTTTCAGATTTTTTCGCCGCACTGAAAGTGAAAATGTTTAATATGAAATTCAGCTAATAAAAATATTGATGGTAAAATAGAATGGTTACACATTGTTAATAATTATAATTCACTATTGAGAGGAAACCTCTATAGGTAATCAATTCAAGGTTCTATCTCGAATAACGTATATAGAAAATGGAACTACTACCAGATGGCCAAAAAAACAATGCCCAAGTTACATATGAGGATCAACAAAAAATTAATGAATTTTCAAAATTGATCATGAGAAAAGACACTCTCGAACAAGAATTAATAAAACAAAAACAAGAAAAAGAATACCTAGATGATGTATCTTTAGAAATTGAATTAATCGATGAAGATGATTTTGTGAAGTATAAAATTGGTGAACTATTTTTATCTCTTAAACAAGCTGATGTTGTCGAACTATTAGAGAAGGATACTGAAGTTATCGATTCTAACATCGAAGGTTTAGAAAATACAGAAGCTGAATTAGTTTCAAGAATTGATGAACTAAAAACTATGCTGTATGCTAAATTTGGAGACAATATTAACCTAGAACGTTAGATTGTAGCATTATTAAAAATAAAAATAGCAGCATGTAATTCACTACTGAATTAGAAACAAATATATATAGTCAAAATTAAAGCATATAAAAAACTGAAGTTTAAATATATTTATATAAAAATATTATAGACCCAAAAATAGTTACCAAGAACAGTTTGAAAAAAAAACAACCAAAGAAGTGATGCATCGCTTCATCTAGTCGAATGATACAATACACTTATTAAAAAAACGTGTATATATTACTTCGTTTATTTATAACCATACAAGTGTTTCATAGGTGTTCTTGAACCTCTAATGTTCATGGCCATCGAATATATGTACTTCAGAATCTCTCTCTAAATTAAACGTGTATCCAGATTCTTTCTCAAGTACATTTAGTTTATTTTTCAACTTTGAAACCACTTCGTTGGGTAGATCGATAGTAAAACCTTTTATCAATGTATATTCATGAGTTATCTTACCACCAAACTCTGATATTAGTGTTTTTACTCCACCAACGAAGGAAGTGGGTATTATGGCATCTGGATTAGATTGAGAAAATGTCAAAATATATGATGATGTGTCTAGTAAAGTTGAAAAAAGTGTTAGTAAATAGGTATGACTTTAGGGGAGTAAAATGTGTGGATCATTTAGAAAGATAGAGGAACATACTTGCTTCTGCGATACTCATGATCAAAGATATGAATGTAATGAAAAATATGTTAAAAAATTTCATTAAATTTGAATGTAACTGTTATTGTTGTGAATCAATATTAAATATAGTGTATATATATATCCAATATATCCAAAACTTAAATCTTAAAACCTTTATCCTCAAAAGTATTTTTAAGATGCTTAAAAATGATATAAGTCTTCAAATTACCTTATATATATATCCCTTGAAACAATTAATATGGGCGCGTGATAAAATTATTGTCAAATACGACGCATGGGACTGCAGTAATGATCAAAGCCACTCTATATGATATGATTCTTACATTATAACAAACTATACAATTAATATACTAGAATGTATGTATATGTGTGTGTATATGTATATATTAAATATTAGCTTGATTGTTTATTAAAAAATATTATGAATTAAATTTGAGAGTTGGCGATCTATTTGAAGTAAATAAAACTAAGGAATTATTAGATGATTGGTATGCTGTCTCAGAGAAATGAAGGGATGATATTTTTCATCAACCTTTTCGTCTATTACAGCATGCACTTGTCAGTAGTGGAAGCTACAAAATGCTTGAAGATATGCAAAATAATATAGATAACTTTTTAATATTAACAATATTAACTTGTTATTTTTTCTGTTTCTTCATTTGTGTTATTATCTACTGAGGAGTCGTTTTCAGAAGGTTTACTGTCGTCATCAGTTGAAGGAGCAATTTGATCATCTATTGTATTTGGCATTTTACCAATAGCACCAGATGCATGTGATCTGATTGGTTCAGGGATGTAACCAGTATCTTCTTGGTATGTAAATTCACCAATTTCTGCTTCATCTGTACCTAATTCTTCTTCTTCTGGTCTTAATCTTAATCTTAAAAATGGAATTCTATCCATTACTAATAATAAAATAGCAGTGACAACTACAGTCCAAGCAATTGTTGAAGACATGGCTGCTAATTGGTAACCGACTTGTTTCCAATGGTGGTTGATCCAACCGCCATCAATAGGAGCACCATATGAACCGGCAGTTGCATTAACATAATCAGCAGCAAAAATACCTGTGAAAACTGAACCAATACAACCACCTACTCCGTGTAATGCCCATACATCCATACCATCATCAATTTGTAATACACTTTTTAAATCAGCTGCAAAATTACAACCTGCAGCTGTAACGACACCAATAATAACAGATGACCAAATTGGTACGAAACCTGCTGCTGGAGTAATACCAACTAAACCGGCAATAATACCTGAACATAAACCTACAGTAGTCCATTTACGACCGAATCTAAAATAATCAATGAACATCCAAGTCAAACCACCACAAGCAGCAGCTAAATTAGTTGACATTGCAGAATACCAAGCTCTGATTGTTGCATTTCCTGCAGAACCAGGGTTGAAAAATTGCCAACCAAACCATAAAAAGATTGTACCTAATACAACAGAAGTGACTGAATGTGGTTTATATTTTGGCATACCTTTTTTAGCGACAGGATCATTTCTTTTACCTAGAATCAATGCATAAATTAAAGCACCATGACCAGAAGAAATATGAACTGGACCACCACCTGCATAATCTAATGAACCTAATTCGACTAACCAACCGCTTGCATTCCATGTCCAACATGCAATTGGACAATAAACGATTGTCATCCATAAGAATAAGAAAACCATCATTGGGAATAATCTTGCTCTTTCACAAGCACCACCTAACATCAATGCACCTGTAACAGAAGCAAACATACCTTGGAAAACTGCAAATAATACATCAGGTACTGATGTAACAGCTGAAGGAGCACCTAATACATTTCTAAAACCAAAAAATTGTAATGTACCAATAAAACCTTTACCTTTTGTTGTGTGTGAAAATGCTAATGAATAGCCCCAGAAAAACCATTGAAATATTATTACAGAAACAGCCATCATTGATGCCCAAAGTAAGGATAAAGCATGTTTTTTCCTTGACATACCTGAATATAATAAGCCAATACCAGGAACCATAATCCAAACACCGGCGGCACATACACCAATCCAACCCATATTACCTAGATCGAATTGTGTATTTAAATCTGTAGTTAATGAATCACCACCAGTACCTACACCAGTTGGTGTACCAGTGAAATTAAACGTCGACATATTATATTATTATTATTGTATACTTGTATTGTTGTATACTTGTATATTTGTATATATATGCTAGCAGTAATTAAAAAAAAAAAATTAAGAACAATACAATAAGAACAAATAATGACAGATATATTAAATATTACAAGAATTATAACCTTCTTATATACATCAATATATAATGTATTTTTTTATTTCAACAAGTAAGGGTTCTCTATATTCATTATCTTTAACCCAGAATACAATAGAGTAAACGACAAATAAAGAGTCGTTATTAGCTTTAATCGGTATACATTAAGATATGCATGCATACATAGATATCTTAACAATCCTGGTAGTCGGTGTACCTCAAAAAAAAAGCCCAAAGATTGATAAAGAATTAACAATCAAAAGTATCAAAGCATTTTTTTTTTGGTCTAATTAGCATGTACATTCATTCTAACGATTAAAAGGCATTATATGGAGTTAAGTCAAGTTGGTATTAACCAGACCGATTCTTGATAGGCTCCAACAAATATTCTATATTTTTTACAGTTACATAGTATATTGTATATTGTATATTGTATATTGTAGATTTGTTAACTAGAGAAATGCAAGAAGGGGAGTGAAATATAATAATATCATTCTAGCTAATCTATCTCAACATCTATCACTGCAAACAAATTGATTGCATACTATTATTATTATTACTATGCGATTATAGCCCAGTAGAAAGAAAGAAATAAATTAAATAGAAATTATTTCACTGCCACTGGCACTAAGAACGACAGGAGACAGAATAGAATGGACAGAAAGGCAATAGCAATAGCAATTGCAATTGATCTTCAGTGAAAATAATACTTCTATGAACTGTTTCCACATTAAAAGCTTAAGGTATTAGGGAAAGCAAGGTAAGTTCAAGTGTCTGTTTACCAAAATAAAATAAAATAAAATAAAATAAAATAAAATAAAATAAATTAAAATAAAATAAAAGGAATCATATTATCTCGACTGTTCGTTAGTTGATAATAAACTTCCAATGTGATTATGATTATGATTATGATTATGATTATTATATCTCTTCTGTCTTTCTGTTAGATATGTTTGTAGAAGAAGTTGCAGATAGCAGTAAACAGCATTAACATTTCTTAGATAACGAGCATTGCGATAGAGACACGGCCAGAGAGAGACGGGAAGAAACTGGTTATTTAGATAAGAAAGATAATTTAATTTGGCAACCAACAACAACCAAGAGAAACTGAAGGGGGGGTTTGAAATTTTTTACTGATAAGCGAAGAGGCAGAGATTAGATATTTTTTTTATTTTTTTATTTTTTCATTTTTTTTATTTTTTTATTTTATTTTGTTAGAAAAAGGTAAAAAGGGACAAGACTTGTAACGAAAACGGAAAAATTAAGAAAATGTTTATTCCGTTGCCGGTGATGATAGAGGGTTACCCTGATGGCGGTTATTGGATGGACGACCGTGTGTGGTGAGAGATGGTGTGCATGTGACTGGGATTTATATTTCACTGACATACCGTGAATATATAGTAGATAAGAAGCAAAAGGAGAGTTTGGAATCAATATGGGTTTAGTTTGGTTTAGTTACTCCTGAAAATGATATTGATTAAGGAGAGGTATTTTGCTCCTGTAAGAATTAATTCGATTTGTAAAAAGAGACGGCACTTTTTTTTTTGGGATAAATGACAGTAATTGAATCGCATTGGTTGGGATATAATTTGTACGATAATTAATGATAATATAGCCAATGGTATGGTATTAAGACAAAATTAGTACATTGTTCTTATGTCGGAATATAATATTATATACATTCTTTGTTGTAAGTTGTTACTAGACATCTTTTTTTTTTATTATTACGAGTTTATATTCTCCTGGGGAGTTTATATAATATATAAAATAAATAAAAGATATATGTATAATATAAAATGA